>PVJL010003633.1:131900-151717 GCA_004026885.1 Lyroderma lyra
AAAAAAAAAAAAAAAAAAAAAAAAAAAAAAAAAAAAAAAAAAAAAAAAAAAAAAAAAAAAGAAAGAAAAGAAAAAAGAAGAATGGGACTTTGAATTAATCCTCTTATACAGAGCATACCAAAAAAATGTATACACAATTTAATCAAGGGAGAAAACCATATTAAAATTGTAATACTCACTGTATGCTGATAACAAAAGATAAATGCAAGTCACATTTGACTTCCACAATTACAAGAGGTGCTCAGAGTGGTTACCATCAGCATCTAGACATTTCTGATTATGGCAAACTACTGCTTGAGCAACGTTGACCAAAATGTTCACTTGTATCGCTGCACATGCTGTTTCAATTTCTTCCCAAAGTACCATGCATCTCAAACTTACACGAATGTGTGCAGTTGTTAGGTGTGTTGGAGGTTGTTATATACTCAAGCTTCCATTGTTGTACTTCCACAACATTCTTGTACCACTTCGAAATGGTCCTTTGCTCCTTGAATGACAACCGTGCTTCTGCCATTTTTTTTGACTATCCTGCCTGTTACATGATGATGCTGGCATTCATCTGATTAATGCCATGTTTTGAATGAACATGATACTACACATTGCTACTCTAATTCAATTCAATTTAGGAAAGTAATGCATAGATAACAACGCTTAAAATGTGTATACATTTTTTTGGCACCCCAGTAGAAATCAATTAAAACACTAAAGTACAGATAACTATTGTTCAAACAGTAATCCATCTATCAGCTTTCAAAATGCAAGACACTTTATCGATACTTTCATTTTTCTACTTACTACCTCTATAAAACAATTTAAAAAGAAATTTGGTCTTCCCAGTGAAGTAGTTCATGACAATGACACATGCTGGCCTCTTAGGCACATTTCTTAATTGTATCTTGGGGTCAGAACAGATGATAGCAGCAGGCTCCTGCCATGTTTTTTACTTGTTTTAAGGCCCTATAGATAACTCTATAATTAAGGCCGCACATACTTTAAGAAAGAGAAAAAGCATCTAGTTGATTTAGGAAAGGTGCCAACTCTCATACCAGGTGGTGGTGGGCAGGGTCTGGTTGGAGTTCCGACCTTTGGTGGCAGTGCTGGGGGTACATCTTCACTTTTGACTGATGAGTCCTCAAGCACATTCTTTTTAATGACCACATTGCTAACAGAACTTGATGTGACTGAACTAAAAGGATCTTCATTGTTGACCTTAGTTTGAACAGAAATATTTATACATGGTTATATATACTAATCAAACTGTATATGGTCATATAGTATTTGAAAGAATGGTCTTCAGTATTTTGCAGCTTTATTTATTTCAATTCTGAGAGCACTAACATTTTAACGCTTGCATTCAGGGCAAAAAGGTAAAAAAAATAATAATTTTTAAAAGTTGTTCTACATGAGTAATGATTATAACATCACTATTTATTAAAGAGCAACAGATCATACAAAAGCAAGCCATCTCTGGATCAAAGGTTTGTCAAGCTTCATGCCATACAAAACCACTGAGGTCATTTTAAAGAAACTATGTATCTTCTCTCAAATGAATATCTGATCCAAATGATAAAGAAAAAGAAAAACCAAAATGACTCCACACTTCCCAATGCACTTAAAACAGGAAAGATTTAACACTTAGGCCAAAGAAAATGGCATCTTGAAAAACATTAAAGACAATCTGATAGTCAGTTTGTTATAGCAAACTGGTTCCACTGAGTAAGTCTGAATGTGGATCTGAAGACCCTACCTTTCTAATACGTGGAGTAATGAAAGATTTACTCTTCTATAATAAATCAGACATAGTTACGTTTTTAGACCTATTTAGGCCAGTGTTTATAGTAGCAGTATTGCCATTTTGGGCTGGCCACAGTTCTGTGTTGTGGGGGAGGAGAGTGAATTTGTAGGATGTTTAACAGTACCCCTGATCTCTATCCACTAAATATGAAAGTCCCCCTCTCCAACTGTAATAACCAAAAATATCTCTAGATGTCACCAAATATTTCCGGGGAGCGGGGGGGCAACTAAAACCCAGTCGAGAACCAAAGACACAGCCAATTTGACATATACTCCAATTTTACTCTTTTGGCATGAACCAATTCTACAGCTACACTGGGAAATAGGTAGTGGACATATAGGGCCGGAGTATGTGTATTAATTATCTTAATACTAACCATAACCGCCTCAGAACAAAAAATTAATTAACCAATGCAGGGAGGATGGAATGAATGCCCAAATTACAGGTATTGACTCAGACAGTCAACAAGGGAAAAATGGAATTCAACTGGAAGAAACATGTTTAAAAAAGACTGAAGACTCTTAAAAATTAATTTGTTGAGCAAACTTATCAGTTGAAAATTATAATTACGTGAACCACCACCAGTATTTTTATGTATAGAAATATGACGATTTTAATTACATCTTTTTTTTTTTTTTTTTGCTTTTTTTTGGTATGTGGGTAGCTCCCTGACTGGGAATTGAACCCAGGCCGCAGCGCTGACAGCGCCAACACCGAAGCCTTAAGCCACTACACCATCAGGGAACTCCCTTTAATTACATCTTATCTTTCATTTGTCTTAAAATCAACAATATGCTGTGATTTATTGAAATCAAGTTGCAATGCCTAAGAGAAGGTTATATAATTGAAAGGAAGAATTGCTCCTTTGGTGGAAACACAGTATATTTTATCTTCCCACTAATCACTGCAGATTACCTTTGACAATGTGCTGAAGTCAGCAAATCCACCTTCAAATGATTCATTTCCAAAAACAGAGGCAAAGGGGTCTGTGGCTAAAATGAATAAAGAAAATCAATGCAATAGAACAGAAAGGTATCAAATTTTATGTTCTCTTTTGGTTTGGTAACATTTCTGACAGATGAAAATACCTAATCACAAATATTAGATCCTGAATTTCTGATTTAAGTCCTCAAAACCAGTGAGCACAATGATATTCCTATAATATAGATGTACTCGTATTCCTTTGTATAAATTAACTGATGAATGATTAAGATAAAAAACAGGTAAACTAACTCTAGATAAAGCATTTAAGCTTTGGAATACAGGTAAAATAATATACCTCCCATGCACTTAAACTACCTCTAATAAAGACATCAAGAAGTAAAAAAAGCTAGACTCTTTTAATTCCACATTTCACACTCATCCTTCAAGGCCCATTTTAAATGCTACATTGTCCACAAAGCTTGGAATAACCTAGATATCTCTAATTCCCACAGCAAGAAGTGATTTCTTCTTTGTGGCACCAAGTGCATTCTAGTTATACTATGGTAATCTATGATTGATATATAACCCTTACTAGATCCTTTTAAGGTCCTTAGAAACAGGGAAGAAGGCTTAGTCAATGAAAAATAAATAGTCAAAAAACACTTCTTATCCATATGTCAAACCTAAGAAAATAAGAAGATACAGTTTCCACCCCTGGAAAGCTCACAGTCTAGTGAAAGACATGTAAACAAACCATAATACAACAACCTTAAATGAGCTATTAGAGAAATAAGAAAAACCTGTAGTAGGAGCCACTAACTGGGAGAATCAGGAAGTGTGTCAAAGAGGCCATTATATTTGAGCTAGGTCTTTTAAATAAGGAATAGAATTTGCCGAATAGGTGATGGTGGGAGATGAAAGCTGTTCCAGGCAGAAGGCACAGTATTTGCAAAAGCAGTTATTTAACCACTGCTCCACAAGCATAAGAAATGATCTGTTCCAACACAGTGCACTTCCCACAGGCACTAACATTTCCAGCTGAAAAGAACTCATTGACTTTGAAGTAGGCTTCACCTGTTCAGCCATAAGGGCTACCAATACAGTAAAAGAATGTTTATAAGAATTGCTGCTTGATATAAGAAAGTAGAAAGAAACAAAGGAGGGGAAAGAGGATTGCAAAGGAGAAGGTAAGACAGAGCAAGCAAAGAGGTGCAGAAAAATTCTCCTGTCCTTTTCTCAACTCTTCAACCAATCAGTTTTAGAACAAAAGTGTGCCCACTCACCCACTTAAATGTGTAAAGTGTGCCTTTACCTCTAAGAATGAATATATCATGGACCTAAAGAGAAGAGGGGCAAGAAGATATATATTACTTTTGTTTGCTTTGCCACCAAGACAGTCATAGGGTGGAGGAAGCCATGGGGTGGAGGAAGCATAGAAGCATGGGTAGAAGCAAGAGAAAATCAGTTCTTTAGGGCTACACCAACAACTCCTGTCCTGACGAGGATGTTGGAAAATCCAAAGTTACAGGACATCCTATCTGCTGAATCCCACAGCCTAGGGCCCAGCCTAGTCATGGGTACAGTTTCAGGCCTGCCCTTCTTTCTTCTCTTCCTGTTATCTCTGATGCCACCCACGGCAGCTGAGGTACAATCAGGGTGCAGACAGTCTCCTGATTGGTAGAAGGGTGACAAGGGAAAAGGACTTGAGTTCATTTCACTGGAGGGAATGAAAAATTTGCTTCATGCTTTTTCTCTGCCATTGTCCCACAGCTTTTATAAGAAGTCACAACACATGTGGCAACAGTACTGAATTAGGTCAGGTTAGACTGAAATATTGCAGCGTGTACATTGTGTAAGAAATGAATAAAAACATGACACACATATGAAGAATATGCTACATGTAGTTTACTAGAGTTTTTACACTTTCTTCATCAGAATAAATGAGCTATTCAGGATTTGTCCAAACACTGGGAAATGTATCCTGGATGAATAACAACGCATTTTTGCCTAAACTAAGGAATTAAGACTTTGGCAAGAATGTTCTCAGATACTGATCATGGTTGATATGAAGCAGAGGCTTACCCAGAAACTAGAAGGACTGACAAAGTCTGAACTTGTTTAGATCACAGGTGAGACACTTGCTGAGGAGTCCCAGAAATACTTAGAAAGAAACTCAATGCCAAAGATTAAAGACAAAGAGAGAATCCTAAATACAGCAGCAAGAGAAAAGCTGTTAGTTACCTACAAGGGAGCCCCCATAAGACTATTGGCTAACTTCTCAACAGAAACTTTGCAGGCCAGAAGGGACTGGCACAAAATATTAAAAGGGATGAAAAGCAAGGACCCACAACCAAGATTATTCTACCCAGCAAGGCTATCACTTAGAACCAAAGGAACTCAGCAGGTGGCTTTCTTTCTCTTGATGCACATAGGAGCCATGGGTCAGGTGAATCAGGCTTTAAATGCAAATATGACCTCACTAACACCCTCTTCTCCTCAAAAGTAAAGGTAATGAACACTTTGGAAAATACATAAAAGTATAATGAAAAAACATGATCTATACTCTCATTACCAGAAATAACCCATACCAGTATTTTTTAGCGTACTTCTTGAACAGGCTTTTATCCTATTCTTTTTTTTATGTGAGCTCCTACTATGCTGATTTGCTTGCCTTTGAGGTGTGAATGATACAGCTACATTTTAGGCATATCACTTTTTATCCCCTTACCCTGAAATTTCATTTAGAGCATTCATCGGTACCTAATATATTATGTATTTGTTTATTGCCTGTCTTTCCCATGTAAGCTCTACAAAGATAGAAACTTTGTTTTGTTCACTACTGTATCTACAAGGCCTTGAACAAAGTCCAGCAAATAGGAAATGTTTATATAGTTGAAATATTGAAACAAGAAAGGGACAGAAGCATTTATTTATTAAGTATCTTCCAAACAGATATCATAACATTTCTCAACACAACCAGATGACCAACAAGGAATATGTGAAGCCAATTTTAAGGCTCATAAATAATGCCCATAGAACAGCTGTCTACCAGAGAATCCTGGAAGGAGAAAAAAAATCTTTTCCCCATGACTATTTATGACCCACAAGATAAATCAAGCTCAAGATCACAGGAAACCTTCAAAAGATACTCATGAGTAATGGGAGGTATAGATGTTGATCATTAATAAAAAATTCATTTTTACAAATTGGTCTCCAATTCATTCACTCACTCACTCACTGACCCATTCATCCACTCACATTTACTAAGCATCTACTATGTTTGTGGCCAGGTACTAAAGATTTAGAGGGGAATAAGTCACGACACCTACCTTCGAGGAATTTATGATTTAATTGTGCTATACATGTACACAACTGCTATATAAAAAGTATTAAAATTCAAAGAGAGCAAATAAGGTGATGGAAAGAGAAGTCACATTAGGTGGTGAACTTATTATACATCAAGTTGACAATGCACTGTAGAATTGTATGCCTGAAACCTATGTAATCCTTGCTAACAGATGTCACCCCAATAAGTCTAACAATAAAAATGAATTAAAAAAAAAAATTCAAAGAGAGCAAAGGAGAAGCAACACCTAGGTTTATGAGGAAGAAGCAAAGAAGATTTTAATACTTTTTAATACTTTACAAAAAAGGTTTCACTTTCTCTTACTTGTGGACAGAAAGAATGTAGGAGAAGATACCCTATATACACCTGCTCAGGCACACACATTTTTCCATTTGAAAAGTAGTCCTGAAGAGACAGACAGTCATGGTCTATGGTTGGTAGAAATGGAAAAAAATGAGAGAAGAATCATAAAAGCAAGCAGGGGCTAAGAATCGTAAAACACGTGAACCTCTGTGTGGTTAGTCTCAGTCATTGCCTGTAAAAATGAAGACCTACCTACCTACTTGCCGTTTTACTACTGCTGGAGTCAAAGATGCTCTGGGGATGTCATGAGCTCCCTTTTATAGCCTCTGGATGATATAAAGCTTCAAAAAGAGTTTGAAAGATTCTGTATTTTCTCAGTCAAGAGTTAGCAAAATATTCCATGTAAAAAGATTTCTGGCACCAGAACAAATCTCATTTACAATGAAGTGAAAAAAGAACTTCCAAGTCAAAATAAAGTAGTGTCCAGCAGAAGTAACACCTGGACTTGAGTTATGATTTTATTATAAAATCATAACCATGCATGCTTATGATTTTATAATGGAAGATTTGGTATAGATTACCAGCTCATAAAAAAGGGGCATTATTTGTGCCAGACCCTCTATATGTAGAAAATGCGTATCCTGAATTTGTTTCTTCGGTTTTCTTTCTTAGTTTGCAATGTGTCTACCCACCAGTAGAAAATGGTAAAAAGATCCCAACATGAGGCAAAATACTAAAAATAATTAATGTCCTTCTATCTCTGTCATAACTACTATATTTTAAAGGAGTGACCTATCATTTAATTTTTAAAAACAAAAATGTACCTTTATGTTTTTATTTTGAAAGTTTACAATTCTCTTGTTCTGTGGGACTAATCTTTTTGCCAGTTAAACACTAAATTTCCCAGTGAGAAAGGATAGGGATCTAGGGGTGTACGTAAGGAGAGCAAATGGCCTGTGTTTGCAACCTTGAGTATGTAATGCCACCTATCTGAGTCTTGGCGGTTTCTAGATGTTGACATTTTATGAACAAGTAAACTACCTAAGTAAATATATCAAGAACCTACACACAGATTTTGCCAACTTAACCATCAGAACTGAAAAAAAAAATCCTTCTTTTATTTCACAAACGAATATTGAAAACTAAAAAGAGAAAACAATCTTAGACTAAAAGAATCCTTTCTAGGGAGAGTCGGCACCTCTCTTCTTCCCCCTCTCCTCCCCTCCCTCCCTCTGTCCACTGTCCCTATTTCACTTGGAACTAACAACATGTATTACAAGTAACATTAGCCTATATTTGGAAACCATTAAATTAAAAAGTAGTACTAGTAATAATTTTAATAATAATAGCAATAATAGGAGTTACCATTTACTATGTTAGGAATCACAATACTTTAACATATATTATCTCATTTAATCTACCCAACAAACCCATGAGGTATAATTATTAACCTTATTTTATAGTTTAGGAAACTGAGACTAAGAAAACCCAAGGAACAAATTAGCAATTTTATCTGAAATAAATTCAGGCAGTTGGACTCAAGAACTCATGTCTTCATCATGACAACACCTCTCTAGACTGTTTATGTTTCTATTCAATTTAAAATCTTATGACAAAAAAAAAAGACAAAAAAAAAAGGATAAAATCTTATGACAATGCAGCAGATTTGAGACAAGTCATTTATTCATTTCTTCAGAAGTCTATTGGTAAGCCTCTGCTATGTCCCAGAAGCTCTAGGGTAGGTGAGTAAGGCTATAATATAGGGTGACTCCCAGATCTCTGCTTGGGCAACTGAGTAGATGGTTAATATTATTAGGAGAGATATGATATACCGGAGATGTTAGTATGTTTTGTATTTCACAGGGGCACAACTTTACTTTCAGACATACACCTGTGACACATTAAGTGAAAGACCATCAAATATATATATATATATATATATATATATATATATGTATATATATATATATAAATAATATATATTAAACAGTAATATATAAATAATAGTAAACCTTATACACACACATACATGTGGAGCACAGGGCTAATGACTTATATTTGTGGTTAATAATATGATCAAATAAATGTTTAGAAAGGCAATTCTGGAAGTCACACAGATAATGGCTTAGCAGACAGAGACTATAGGCAATATACTATCATAGGCCAGGCAAAATAGAATGAAAGTTCAAACAAAGCTGAGCATAAGGAGGAATGATCCATTTGGGGGTTAAAACAATAGGACTTGGCAATTTACTGGAGGTGAGGAATGATAAGAAAGTCTAGGATGACTGGGTAAGAACCAATAATAACAGTATCTTACTATAGAAAGAATGTAGGAGGAGGTAAAGATGTGTTTTTGTTTATATTACACTTTGAAGAAGAGACTATTTGGGAAAGATGATAATTTCAATGTCAAGCATTGTTGAGTTTGACACCTAAGGGGAAATACGCAGCTGGTAACTTAAAGGTACTGGAGGCTTAGGACAGAGTTCCGAACTAGAGGACTAAATCTGGGAGTCATAAGGAAATGGAATGTAGTTAAAGGCACAGAACTAGACACCGCCACTAAAGAAGTGTGTATTGTGAGCAGAGCAGACGCAGCAGGCTAAATACAGAACTAAAAAAGTAGCCTCTACTCTCCAGATTTTTCTCTAGGACACTGAGGATATTCTCTTGCTTCTGTTTGATATTTGCAACAACGTAGTAAAACCAACGGTGGGTAAAACTACCAATGGTGGGAATCAAGGCAGTGGCACCCAACTACTTGTTGGTAGCCACTGTATTCTTCACCACCACCAACTTGCAGGGGTGAAAAAAGGCCAGTTATACTTAAGAATATCTGTCCTTGGTGAATCAATAAAAATGATTAGTTTTAATATAAATTAATGACCCATAGGTACACATCTTTTTTCAAATTCTGCATGACAAAATGGAAATACAAATAAAGCACTTCTGCTGAGTACTAAAGTATGATGGTTATCTGGAAGAAAAGCATTTGTACAATGGTCTGAGAAACAAGTTGAACTAGCTGCTTTTTTCATGTAATACCATTTTTACTTGAACAAAGTCACAGCTAAACAATGGTTACTCAGATTTAGGACTTGTTAACATTTCCTCCAAAATAAGCAAAGACAGTCTGTCATTATAAGGAAAACAACTGAAAGTACTTGTTGCAGATGATAAAAATTCAAATTTTCAAATAAAAATGAGAATCTTGGAAAGCTATATCTGCCTCATAAAACTCAACATTATACCAATTCCTAAAGTCTCTGATGAGATGGATGGTGATAATAATAAATGTGATTTTAAAAACATTTATAATGAATGCAACACATAGACGATGCACTGTAGAACTGTATGCCTGGAACTTATGTAATTCTTGCTAATCAATGTCACCCCAATAAGTCTAACAATAAAAAATTATATTAAAAAATAATACTGAATAATAAAAAATGACACATAATTAAAAAGAAAAGAAAAATCTGAAGCAAATGCCTAAAAAGAAAAAAAAGTTATAATGAAATGTGTCAACATTTGGAAGATATGCACAACTCAGTGAACCAATGTCTTCCAAATGATAAATGCATGCTACAAAATCATATATGGGTAAAAGTAAAAGATTCATTTAACATGCACGATAGACCAATGTATTTTAACATTAACAGAGAGAAAAGTTCAGAGTTTCATATCCATGTTGCAACTTAGAAGAAACTAAAATTTGTTGAATACTGATAGTGTCAAAGAAAAATATCCATAATTATCTGAAAAGGTTATTAAAATACTCCTCCCTTTTCCAACTACATATCTGAGTGGGACAGATCTTTTTAATTTCACATGTCAAGCAAACCAATATAGTGTGCAGATGGAATGCAGAAGTAGATAACAAGGATCTAGCTCTTCTGTTAAGCCAAACATTTAAAGAGCTTTGCAAAAATAAATTAACAATGCCACTCTTCTTGCAATTTTGGGGGAGGGGTGTTGGAGTTAATTTTCTTTTAAAAAATGTTATTTATGTTAATATGTTATGTATTTGTTACTGTTTTTAAATGAATTCTAAAATTTAAATTTTTTCAGTTTTAATTTCTATGGTATTATGGTAAATACTGTTAGATATAACCCATATAAATGAAAGGTCTCTGAGAGTTCTCATTAATTTTTAAAAGTGTAAAGGGGTCTTGTGACCAAAAAGCTGCAATGCTTGATCTCCAAGTCACTACTTGTGGTTGCTTCAAATAAACCACTTCTTTCCTAATTTTGTTGTTGTTTTTGTTATTGGAATAAGAGCTCAGTAAGTCGAAATCTGGAGTTACTTCTCTCAACACCAAAGTGTTTTTTTTTGTGAATCTTTTTATTAGATTCTTAACTAAAATTCTTTCATTTCTTTACTTAACATTTTCATTTGATTACTCCCCTCTACTCCCAGTACCTGTCATCAAATTTTGGGTTCCAAGGATTTAATTTTTCTCATTTACATAGTGATAAGAGGCAGAATAATATAGTAGAAATATCAATGGACATGGATTCAGAAGCAAACTGATATGGGGGCCTGGGGCTCAGCTCCTCTTTCACACAGGAGGTAATTAGACTAGATAATGCTTTTCAAATCTTGAATGGAATTCCAATATATGAAACAAGTAATTGGGATTTTAAAAATTAACTCCAATCTAAAAAGTAAAAATAAAGAAATAAAGCAATGTAAAAGGATGAAAAAAATAAAACTAAATTCATTTTAAGTTCAAACTTTAACATTTACTTATCACAATGACAGAACAACGAAGCAATTTTGATTAACACAAATGTTTAAAGTCAGGAGTCAAATTTATTTCTATATTTGGTTTTGTTTGCTCTTTTTCAAAAATATAATTCATCAAAGGAAGTACTTATAACATACATTTTAAAAAAGAGTCTTACCATCTCAGTATAGTTTAAATAAATTTTTATTCAGAGGTTTGCACAAAAAAACCACTTAACACGTACTTTAAAGCACCAGTGTATTCCAGTATGTTAAAATCTGGTTTGTAATATATATGAATGCATATACTTAATTGCAGTTTTTAAAAATTCACAGACACTTAAAAAATATGAAATGAGAATCTGCCAACTCCCTGAAGACCTCAGGAAGCTAGTTTCATGGAAAACAATATGAAAAAATTCTAGGCTATAGCATATCTAAGGTTCCTTCCAGCTCCAACAAAGGCAGCAATGTAAACTTGAGAGGAAAATAAAAATCTGTGGCATCAGATTTTTATATTGTCAGGACTGGATGAGAAAATAAGGCAGAGGCAGTATAGCAATGTAGCTAACAGCATGAGCTCTGAAATTAGACATGGATTGGAAACTGAGCACTGTTAATAGTTATTATGACCTTGGGCAAATTGCTTGACCTGAGTCTCATTTTCTTCATCCTTAAAGTGAGCTAAGATAGTACCTGTCTCACATAACCATTTTAAAGATTAAATGAGAAAAATGCAAAAACAAAGTTGGGTGACCTTGTATTTGGCTAAGGAAAAGTTCAGACCTGTGATATTCCTGAATCCGTGGAAGGTCTGTAACTCAGCCACAGACACTCTAATATGTAGCTCATTCAACTCTAAAGAATTTTTGCTTCTAAGTTTCTCATCAAATCAGGACATCAGCTAGATGGCAAACTAGGAAGATACAGGTTCTCATTTTGCATGTAAGGATGATTCAGCATAGGAAAATCAACCAATGTAATACACCACATTAACAGAATGAAGGAGAAGACCCACATGATAACTCAAAAGATTCAGGAAAAGCATTTGATGAAATTCAACATCCTTTCATGATAAAAATACTAAATAAACTAAGAAAAAAGGAAATTATTTCAATATAATAAAGGTCATATATGAAAAGCCAACATTAAAATCATACTCAATTATGAGAGACTGAAAGTTTTTTCTCTAAAATCAGGATTCCCACTCTCCAAAGCAAGGATGCCCACTTTCACCACTCTATTCAACACTGAAGTCCTAGCTAGAGCAATTAGGCAAGGCGGGGGGGTGGAGGGTGGGGTGGGGGGCGGGGGGCAGGCATCCATATTGGAAAGGAAGAAGTAAAACTACCTTGCTTGTAGATAGTATGACCATATGTGTTGAAAATCCTAAAGATTCCACTAAAAAACACATTTAGAATAAATGAATTCAGCAACGTAGTAGGATACAAAATCAATACATAAAAACCAGTAGAATTTCTATATACTAACAATGAACAATCTAAAAAGGAAATTAAGAAAACAATTTATTTATAATAGCATCAAAAAGAATAAAATATTTAGAAATTAACTAAGGGGGACTTGTATAGTGACAACTCTAAAACATTCTGAAAGTAAAGAAGATACAAATAAGTGGAAAGAGCTTTACACTCATGGATTGGAAGACTTAATAATATTGTTAAGATATGAATACTACCCAAAGCAATCTACAGAGTCAATGCAATCCCTATCAAAATCCCAATGACATTATTTACGGAAATAAAAATTTCATTCTAAAACTCACATGGAATATCAAGGGACCCCCCAAATAACCAAAACAATCTTGCAGAAGAATGGCAGTTATAGGTCTCAAATTTCCTGATTTCAAACCTTAGAACAAAGCTACAGTAACCAAAACAGTGTAGTACTGGCATTAAGACAGACATTTAGATCACTGGAATAGAATGGAGAACCCAGAAATAAACCCTTGCATATACATGTAGTCAGAAGATTTTCTACAATGATGCCAAACCACTCAAAGGGGAAAGGACAAATCCTTTCAACAAATGGTGTTGGGAAAACCAGATATCCTCATGACATAGAATAAAATTGGACCCTTAACCTTACAACATGCAGGGTCTGTCAGAATTAATGCTGGACTCTGTACATAATTATCTTGCATGAGATGGACAGCAATTTGAACATTTCACCTAAAATGTCACCTAAAGTGTGCTTGAATGTAATATTGTTATGTTACAGAATTACATGTTTATGATTCTGAATGAAATATTTGGTATGGATTACCACTTCATAAAAAAGGGGTTTATTTATGCTGGACATTGTATACAAAAATTAACTCAAAATGAATCAAACACTTAAAAGTAAGGCCTAAAACTATAAAATTTAGTTTTTATAGTTTTAGGTCTTACTTTTAAGAGACTATAAGAAGAAAACATAGGGTAAAGCTTCCAGATGTTGGATAAATGTAGCTATACTTTCTTGCATACAACACTAAAAGCATAGGCAACAAAGAAAGAGTAGATAAACTGGACTACATTGAAATTAAAAAGTTTTGTGCCCCAATGGGTAGTATCAACATAATGAAAAGGCAACCCAAGGAATGGGAGAAAATACCTGCAAACTGGATGTCTCATAAGGGGTCAATATCCTTAGTATGTAAAGAACTCCTACAACTCAATGACAAAAAAGAAAAAAAAAAAAAAATTTAAAAAATGGGCAAAGTACTTGACCAGATATTTCTTCAAAGAAGATATCCAAATGGCCAATAAGCACATGAAAAGATGCTCAACATCACTAATCATTAGGGAAATGCAAATCAAATCAATGAGATACCACTTCACACCTATTAGAATGACTATTATCCACTGGATGAGTTTAATAAAAAGTAATATATTCCCAGCCAGGGAACTCCACCCTCCAAAAAACAAACCAACAAATAAAACCCCAACAACAACAACAACAACAAAGTAACATGACATAGTAAACAAAAACAACCAACAACACAATAAAACAACAACAACAAAAAGAATGACTATTATCAAAAACCCAGGAAGTATTAAGTGTTAGTAAAGATATAGAAAAATTGGAACTATTATGCACTACTGGTGGGGATATAAAATGGTTATAGCTACTATGAAAAACAGTGTGGTAGTTTCACAAAAAATGAAAGAGAATTACCATATGATCCAGCAATTCCACTTCTGGGTATGTACCCAAAATAACTGAAATCAGGGACCTGAACAGATATTTATATACTAATATGAATAGCAGCATTATTCACAATAGCCAAAATATGGAAGCATCTCAGGTGTCTCCTGATGGATGAATGGATTTAAAAAATGTGGTAGACAGACAGACAACAGATTATTATTAATCCTTAAAAAGTAAGGAAATGATACAACATGGATGAACCTTGGACATTATGCTAGTAAAACAAGCCAGTCACAAAAATAAATGCTCTATGGTTCCACTTATATGAAGTACCTAGAACAGTCATTCATAAATACAGAAAATAAATAGTAGTTGCCAGGACCTGGTAGGTGGAAGTAATGGGGAATTTTTGTTTACTGGATACAGAGTTTTGGAAGATGAAAAAAGTTCTGGAGAGGTATGGATGTGATTCATGGTTGTACAGCAATGTGAATATACTTAGTATCACTGACAGGTATATGTAAAATGGTACATTTTCTGTTACGTATATTATTTCACCACAATATTAAAAAATCCATTTATCAGAACAAAATAAACAATACAACCCCCTCACCAAGATTTTTATTAACTGGGCTCCTATCCTATGATCTGTGAGGAAATTAATTTATCCATTCATTCAGTAATATTATGTGCCCAGGCATGGCATAAGGTTCTTGGGATACATCAGTGAAAATAAAGATCCAAGTTCCTGTGGAACTTAAAACTCAGTGGGAGGAAGGGAAGATAGATAAGAGAAAAAAGAAAATAATTTATATAATACCTGGGAAGTCAGCAGCCATAATGAAAGAAGGAAGAGAACGGTAAGGTGGGAGTATGTGATAAATAAGGTGGCCAGACTAAGCCCCACTGAGGTGACAGTTTAGAAAAGTCAGAGTAATGAAGATCATTACATGGATGGATACATGAAGAAAGACCATCCCAGGAATAGGGAACAGTTGAGGGCAAAGGGCCTAAGAACACTGGCAGCACAAAGGCCAGTGGGGCTGAAGCAGAGTGTGTAAAGGCAATGATGATAAGAGATCCTGTCAGAAAGGTACCAGCCACTGTAAGGCTCTTACGGGATACAATGTGAAGTAGAGGCAGTTAAGATTTCCTGACAGACGAGGGATACATTAAAAGAAAAAAAAGAGAACTAAGGATGATTCTCAGGTTTTAGGTCTTAGCAACGTTAAAGGTGAAATTACCATGAATTAAGTAAGATAGGTAAAGCTTCAAAAGAAGCAGCTTTCAGAATAAAGATTAAATATTCAGTGTTAACAGACATATTGTGTTAGATATGAGGGTGGTCTGGAAAAAAATCCAACCATAAATGCCTCTATTTTTCATACTACATGGCTAGATGCTTTCCAAACAGCCCTTGTATGTCTGTCAGATATTTAAGTGGAGATATCAATGGGTAGTTGGATATATGAGTCTAGAGTACAGGAAAAAAGATGTGACTAGAGATATAAATCAGCATTTGTTAATATGTGAATCCATGAAACCAGATGAGATTCCCAAGGTAATACAATAAAAAAGAAGAGAGGTCCAAATCTAGGACCTAGAGCAACACAACATACAGAAGTTGGGGAAAAGAGGAAGAATCAGCAAAGGAGACAGAAGGAATGACCAAAGAGGTCAGTGGAAAACACTTCAGGTGGACCCAGAATGTGGAGCCATCTATTACTACTTCTTTAACCTTGTGCAACGGCTTTATGTGTGAGAATTAAATGAGACCAAGTTGAAAAAATGCTTAGCACATGGACTGCTGGAACTATGCGAATGCTCAATAAACGGTATCATTATTATTATGAATAACAACAATAAATCTTAGCCCCCGCCCCAACTATTACAGTCATTTATTCTCTCACTTTTCAGGAAATGAGCTAGAAACTGGAACTGAAAGAGAAGACCAACACAGGCAACAGAAATCTCCTACAGTTAAGACTGCAATCTACCACTTTGGCCCTAATTTGACTATTCCTCATAAATAAGCTTTATTAAAATGTCTGTTTTTCCTGGAACATGCCCCCTCATATCCTACCTCCATTCTTTGCTCATGTTACTCCCTTTGCTTGTACATACTCTCTTTCCATAACTGTTTGTTAAAAACCCTAGCCCATGCTTTCATGGCCTACCACAAAAGCCACTTTCTGCTTCAAAATCATTCACGATTTGACCTAAATGGAGGTGATCTCCCTTTCCTTTAAATGTTTGCAGTTTTCGTGAACTCTCATGGCACTTAACATTCTTTAGGGTAGGCAATCGAGAGTTCATTATAAATGTATTAACTTTTCCTTTTATTTCCTTAGGTTATCCTTTCTAATTATATAATATCCCTAGCAATATATTATATTAATTCATCAGTTCAATAATGAGTCTAAAAAAGCCTATGTATTTTTAAAAGATACCATTTTAACCGCTGTTATTACAATAAGCCTTTTAGAAATCTTATTTGCTGTCATTATAAATTTTGGTTTAAATCAATATCCAGCACTACATTAAACTTGTTTTTTATCTATCTGCTTTTTACATTCCTCCTTCCTGCTACTCATATTGGAAGTTAACGTTCAACCTGAAAATAAATTAACGCACACTGTTAAATCTCATCTTGTAATTTGTATAAGAAATCCAAATTGTGAAGGTATTTGTACTAATCTTTCTCTATGCTCATAATCCTCAATTTGGCACAATCAATTCATTTGTGTACTGAATAACTCACCTTCTCATCTGGAAAAATAAAGAACCCTATATTTCAGCATGATATTGAAGTGTTTACATGTTTGAGTCCACTTCCCTCTAATTCCCTGCTCTTATACACAATAATTGGTCTATTTGTTTTATTTTTTAAAATGAATAGTGAGAAAGAAGCAGAGTTACTTAGTTAAAAAAAACTTTTAGACTGTTAGACTTAGGTTTGAATCTTGGCTTCACCTGGTTCAAATCTAGTAAACTGTATAATCTTGATTAACTCAGTGTTCTGGTCCTTAGTTTCCTGATCTTTAAAATGGGAGTGTTACCTGAAAGGTTACTGAAAGGGTAAATGAAAAATAAGGCATGAGAATTAGATGCTAAAATAACACTTAGCTTTTCTCTGTAGTATTAACAAAAACTATCTACTATTTTAAAGACATACGTAAGTAAATAGGACAAATACATGTGAGACAAAAAAAAAAAAAAAAAAAGAAAGGGTACCATTTACTGTTTAAAGAAATTGGTAAGTTCTTTCCTTACCTGCATCACTAGCTGCAACAACAACTGTTCCACCAGGAGCAAAAGGATCATTGTGCATCAATGTTTCCACCTAAACAAAGTATACAAAACTGTGATTGAGAGGCAACATTTCATAGTTGAAACTTCATTGCCACACCGAAGAAAATACTGTTTACAAACTCTAAAGTCATTAATAAACACAAGGCATTAGGAGCCAATGATTTCCCATATTGATCTGAAATCTTATTAAATCAAAACGATATATATCACTTCTAATCTTTTATTGTGAAATACAACATCCATTCATAAAAGTGTGTGACACATGTACGGTTTAACAAATAAGTATCAAGTGAACATATGCAATCATCTCCCAGAAACTGCCAACACCTCAGAAGTCTTCGTGTGCTCCTCTCCAATCACAATCCTATCTCTCTTCTGTAGGGGTAATCATATTTTGACTTGGTAGTATTCATTTCTTTTCTTCATAATTTTGCTACTTGTATAGATGCACACTATTTTTTTCTTTTTTGAGAAAACTTTAGATTTCTAGAACAGTTGTAAAAATAATACAGGGTTCCCATATATATTTCATTTAGCTTCCTCTAATGTTAACATCACCTATTATCATGGTATAGCTATTGAAACTAAGGAATTAACGCTGGTACAAAAGTATCCAGCATACCATTCTAACTCTTAAATGTCCTAGTACTTAATATCAGAAAATGCTAGATTGCTATTTTCTAATTGTTATCTAAAAATAATTTCAGCACTCTTCCCCTTGGAGGAAGTATGTGCATATAGGTAGGGTGTGGGGGAGGGAGGTAGGGAGAGATGCATATAGATAGATATACAGTTTTCTGCTAAAAAGATCCTGCTCCTCCAAATAAGCCATGTAAAAATCTGGATCAAGTGGCAAGGGTGAGTGGCTACAAAGAGAAAGGACTTTACCAGAAGCCAGAGATTCCTGTTACTGAACTATCTGCCTACTTTAGTTTTAATCACAGTCAAACAAATTACATATTTAGGATGACAACTGAACTTTCTCTTTCTGGCATCCAGCTCTTTTTAAGAGGCCAGGGGAAAGCCTTGGCAGACAAGGGAAGGGAGTGTGAAAAGAGTTTTGGAATCCCTACTTGGACTCATGGCTATCCATGCCATCTATTTCTGCCATCAAAAAAATTAGGTATTATAAATGAATGTTAAAGGATAATGTAAAGCTCAATTTATAAATTTTCAAGTAAAACAAATGTATCTGAAAAGAGAAAAGTAATGCTAACCAAGACTTGAAGAAATAATTAATACTAATGAAGCTTTCAGAACTGAAAAGATAGTACTTACTTTAACTGATGCCAATGATATTATTATAAACTAGCATACTAGTTTATACTCTGATTATATCTGCTGTATGAATAAACAGCAATCAAAGAAAAAAAAATTAAGCTGGTCTGTAGAACAAAGTAACTTACTATCCATGGTTCCTAATGGAAAATAGAAGCGTAAGAGTCAGTCACTGATGTGATAATGTTAAGTCAACAACTTTAATTGCTTCTTCTCTTGACTGTGAGGGAAGGAGAAACTAACAGGCCTGGTTTTTAATAACAGCTTGCAAGTTTTATGTACCATTATAGAGAGAACTAGAAAAAGCATGCCTACGAGCATGTCAGGTTTACTATTCCTTCATCATTCACTGAGCAACAACCCTAAAAGACCATTGGGACAGCAAGGAGACAAGAAAGACTATGCAGCCCATGAAAGCATAAGTGGCCACAAAACTCTCGCATGTTCAGTTATACTCATTTTAATAATTAGGCAATTCAATACAAAAAGGCAATTTCATAACTAAAATTCAGATGGTATGACTTTATAAAATGAACGGTCTAAAATCCTCCTACAAGGTCACTTATCACTGAAATTCTCTTCTACTTCAACCATCCACAGCCCCGACAGTCCGACTGACAGTCTACCCAGTATTACCCTACGCTGGCTAGGACAGCAGGAAATGGCAGCCGTTCGTTTTGCTTTTTACGTCCCTTTGAGAGCAGAGACCAGCATTAAGGAAACATGACTTTGAGGGAGATTCATGTCTGGAGGCATAATGAGAAGTCTGTTTAAAAAGAAAAAAAAAAAAAAAAAAGGAGAATCACAAAAATAGGGGGTTTTGGAGCTAGGAAGAAATAAATTTAATCTTAGTCTACAGTGGTAAAGACCTTTGGTTTTGGTCAGATATACCAGGGTTTGATTTCAATTCTTCCACTTAACCTCTCTAAGCCTCATATGCTTTATCTTAAAAATGAGGATAATGGGGGCGGGGGAGG
>PVJL010003634.1:0-152514 GCA_004026885.1 Lyroderma lyra
CCCCATCACCACCACCACCATCACCACCACCACCACCACCATCACCGTCACCGTGACCCATACCACCATCCCCATCACCACCAATATCACCACTATCACCACCATCACCACTGTTAACACTGATTGACTGTTACTATTGTCAGGCAACACTAAGTTTTCCATATACAATACCTCAGTTAATAATTATATAATAACTCTATGAGGGAGATAAGAGTGATTGCTTTATAGATGAGAAAACTGAGCTCCGAGAGTGTAAATGACTTGCCCAAAGTCCCACAGATACAGGTAACGGAACTGGGATGTCAGCCCAGGCAGTTTGACCCTAGACCCTATTCCCTTAAACCCTTATACCAAAGACATGACTTGCTAATTGGGAAGGGGCCTGTCTTCCTGGATTATTTGCCCAAAACAAGGTGGGAAGCTTGCTATGACACGCAAAACCCACTCATTTTTGGTGCTCTAAGTGGAATGAATGACGCAGTCAAGAAAAACTAAAAATGGCCGTCTTGTGGACTTTAAAGACCTCGGTAAACTGAAGGATTTGGGAGGAGCGGGTCTCTGCCAGCTGCAGGTTGTAATTGTGGAATAGAGAGGACTGTATAAGGCGTGGAGAGCTGGCTCTGCGGACATCAGCTCAGGACAAGGTGTGGTTTTCCGGACCTGGCCTGTGACACGAGACTCATGGGTTCCTGGATGGGGTGCCTCAGGCCCCACCAGTGCCCAGGAGTAAAAGGAAGAAGACGAGGGTGAAAAGGGTCCTGATCAATAAGAAGCCGGGGCCATGGAGGAGCAGCAGTTTAACATGCAAAGAAAATGCCCATGGAGAAGGCGTCCCAGAGTTCCCAGGAGGTGTCAGCAGGCCTTCCCTACAACAGGGTACTGCTTCTGGCCTCAGATCATAGATCCTGTGTTAAAAACAAGAGAATGTGGAATAATTATGATAGCTTATGATAGCAACCACTTACTGGGCACGTATGTGCCCGGCACTGAGCTAAGTCCTCACAGACCTGATTTCAGTTCATCTTCACACCAGTGTTACGCGGAAAATATCAGATGAGGAAGCAGGGGCCTAGCAGTCATACCACTAGTACGTGGGGGAGCTGGGCCTCTCCCCTCAGCCAACCTCCAACCCCTCAACCCAACCTCTAACCACTACACTGTACTGCCTCCTAAATTTCAACTCAAGGTGCTAAATTCACTCCAGATAGATAGATCACTACAACTTAGAGGGATGGGATTCATTACTAGAATGTGGCCATGAAAGAATGCAGCTCTTCACATGTTTGATTGGAGGAGAATTGTGCTGTAGGCAGGTAACACGCCTAGTCCCGTGGAGTCCACAAGGGAATCTGGTCAGTGGATGACCACTTGAAGCAAGGAAAATCGAAGCATACAAAATGAAGGAGAGGAGAGAAACTGTAGTTGTCTTCAAATATTTGAAGGAAATGCCTTGTGGGAAAAGAGGTAGATTATTCTTGGTTGCATAAACGAGGGGGCGTCACAAGGACCTAGTCCCCAGTCCGTAGGAAGAAGGCAGTCCGGACAGTGTTGCCTAGCCAAAGGCAGAGTGGACTTCCCTGAAAGAGGTGAGCTGCTCACTGGAGGTGACTAAGCAGAAGATGGGGCCCACCTGTCAAGAAGCCTGTGGATTCCCGTGTTGGGTGGGACTGTGACGAAGCGCTCTGTGAACTCTGAGCCCCTATGGAATTATTTAACCCTATTGAGGAGGCCCCCAGAGACCCAAGTGCAGTTATTTGTGGCCTAGGAAGCTACCCCAGACACCCGAATCCTCAGGTTCTTCTATGCCAAGTGTGGGCAAGTCACGTCAGACTCCTGCCTGTCTATAAAACGGGGTATCTCTCTAAACTATTACATGCTGAAGCCTGTGATTGCTGGGATGGAGATGGGTGAGGGGGTGGGGAGGGTATTCTTATCCCAGGAGAAAAAGAAGGAAAAGAAATAAACCCCCAAACTATTTTCCAAGCCCCCTATCTGAAGGCCTGGGGCTTGAAGCATTTTGCCGTCAGAGACCTTCCTGCCCTCAGCCTGTGCTTAGAGATGTTAGAAAGGTGCCCAGTAGCCAGGAAGCAGGTCCTGTGGGAGCTGCCCCCCCACCACCTTCACCAGGACGCAGGCCCTCCCCACAGCCCACGGGGACACCCGCATGCCTCCCGGGATGGCTCCCGGCTGGACGTGAGGGCTGCCGGCCAGGCTCTCCCAACGAGACGCGTGGTTGCTTTCTCTCCCCGCTGCTCCAAAGTGTGCATCTGTCTGTGGCGCCAAGAGTGAGGCTTGTCCTCCGGTAAACTTTGCCCCGTGACCCTTTCCTCCTCCAGCACGGGTCATCCGGTCGGCTAGGCCTCAATTCCCAGCATCCCCCAAGTACCTTGGACTGGGCTCCATTTCCTGCCCTTCCCCAAACACGGATTGAGCAACGGGCAGCTACCCGGCCCCCAACATTCCATGGCCCCGGGCATGTTCCAGGGAGAGGGGGATGGAGAGTGAGGGCCCCTTTCTGGCTGGGACAGTCCTACCAGACTCTTCAATCCTTGCTGCTTGGGGAAGCAAATGTTTGGTGCAGAAGCACGTTGTGCGGTAAATCCTGCCCTTTGCCTGGGTTCTCAAAGGCCTGCTCATTCATCCTCACTCAGCAAACACGCCTGAGAGCCTGCTATGTGCCAAGCACAGGTGCTAGGCAAGAGAATAGCTTCAACCACAAATCATAGACATGTGCCATTGAGCATCTAGCCGAAGGGTGAGGAAAAAATAGACACTAAGCTTATCCCCTGGAGCAGTGCTTCCCAGACGTCCTGTGAGCTGAGGTCTTGATAAAATTCAGTAGGTCTCGGCGGGGCTGGCACTGCTGCACGGGTGCCAGTTCCCAGGTGGTGCTGACGCTGCAGGTGCCCAGGTCAGGCAGGGCAGCATGAGCTTAGTTAGCTCTGTGAGGGTCCGCTCTGGATGAACAGTGGTCAAGATGCAGCAGGGAACTTTCTGGAGGAATCCTGGGAAGTCTTCCTTTCTCCCCCGTGCCAAGACCCCTTGTTGAGAGGCCAAGGCTCCAGTGGCCTTTTCCCTCAGCTGGTAGAGCTCTGGACACAGGCCATTGCCCGGTGAGGGGGAAGCAATTGTGGGAAAACTGGTGTTCACAGAGGGGTGTCCTTGACTGGGGCCTGAGATGATGGCAGTGGTCAAGAGGCCCAGCATCCTTTGTTCAGTGGTGTCCTCTTGTCTTCGCAGACTGTGCTGGGTGCAAGGAAGAGATCAAGCATGGCCAGTCGCTCCTGGCGCTGGACAAACAGTGGCACGTCAGCTGCTTCAAATGCCAGACCTGCAGCGTCATCCTCACCGGGGAGTACATCAGCAAGTGGGTCTCGCTCTCCCTCCCCACCCTGGCTTCCCAGGCCTCTGCATTCTACCAGGCTGCCCCATCTCACCCCCACCTGAATCTCCAGGAGCATCACCCTTCATTTCCACCCACCTACCCCACTGCAGCCACAGACAGCATCCCACCCACCTTTGGTCCCTCCCACCATGTGGCCTTTGCCTGAGATGCTCTGCTGCCTTCTTCACACGCCCCTTCCCTTCCCTCTGGTCTCGGGTCCCAAACCCTCTCCTCAGAGGTGGCCTCATACTCTCCCTTACCACCTCCAGTCCCCCAGTACTGGCCCTCACAGTGCCCTGTTTGTTTCCTTCATTCAGACTAACACCATTTGCAATTATATATTTATCCACATTAACTTTAATATTGATAATACTAGCTCCTATAATATTTATTGAGTTTTTATTATATACAAGGAACATACTGACTGCTGTACGTGGATTATCACATTAACCCCCGTAACTGCCCACCATAAGGTCTTTATCACCATTTTAAAAGCTATGGAATCTGAGGCTCAGGGCAGTAAATACCTTACTTCAGTGACAGGCTGACCAGGCATCCTGTTTTAAACAGGACAGAAAACAGTGGTACTGTCCCGTTTCAAATGGTATGTGTGGTCAGCATCCTCTCACTAGGCTAAATTGAAGGTGTCAATAGGCTGACCATAGGTACCGTTTGAAGTGGGACAGTACCGTTGTTTTCGGTCCCATTTCTAACAGTACATCTAGTCAGCCTATTCAGGGATAATATTTAATGTCTGTCCTTGCCAGGACGGGGACTTGGTCCTATTCACTGCTGTGTTTAGCATACTGCCCGGCCTATATAGTCAATGATGTAGTTGTTGAATGAATGTCATCAAGATGACAGGAGATAATAGATACACACAGTTATCAGGACAGACAGCCCAGCGCCCAGTGACGGGCACCCCGCAGCACTAGACCAGCCCCGCCTTGGTGCTAGGCCTGGTGACCACATATATACGAGTATACTCGAGTACATAAAAGAAGCGATGGCCACCGACCCTCACAGCTCTGACACCTTGTGACCCCAGACGCTTCCTAGGTGCCACTCTCTGGCTCAATGCAAGGACACAGCAAGCATGGAAAATGTATCATATGTGGTTTCTGCTGTCAAGAAAGTTATAGTCTAATAAGGGAGATAGGCTACATGTATAACAAATTATGACACCAGAGGATATGTCAGAGGGACCTCAAGGGAGTCTCATTCCTTAAGACCTTTTTGATCATAAGTGACAGAAAACCCAACTCAAACTCACTTAAAAGCAGGAATTTGCTGAACTCCCAGGAATGGGAGGCCCAGAGGCATGCTGGCTTCCAGCCTGTCTGAATAGAGGGGCTGTCTGTCTGTCTGTCTCTCTCAGCTGTTTTCCTCTGTGTTGACTTCATCAAGCAGGCCCTCCCGAGGAGTAGGGTGACCTCCAGCAAGTTCAGGCTTTCTTTCTATCAGCTTAGGCAGCCCAGCAGAGAGAGGCTTCTTTCCTGAGAACTCTAGCGGAAGTCCCATGGCTGCCTCTCACTTGGCCACCCTGGGGCCACATGCCCATTCCTGACCAGTCACTGGCCAGAAAGAAGTGACCCCTAGAGCCAGAGAGCTGCCCGCTGGGGTGCACAGTAACTGTGAGTGGGGAAGGTGATTCCCGAAGGAGAGCCCAGGCGAGGTCCAGGTGAAGGACTGGAAAATTCAGAGGAAGGAGGGATTGCTCCTATCTAGCAGGAAGTGGAACCCGGGATTTGTGAGAGCTTCCCAGGTGGTATTTGAGCTGGACTTCGGAAAAGGAAAGCTTCTCCACAGGGAGGGGCCAGACACATCCATCCTGTTTGCTGGAGCTCGGCACACGCACAGGTGCAGCAGGGCCCAAGGTCGCATCTCAGGAGCTTTGAGTGCCCTGTTAGTGGCACGTTAGCGTTCCTCTCTGTGCCCAACAAGGAAGTAGTGTCCCCAGTGACCCAGCAGCCAGGAGTCCTTGAGTCTGGGAGCCTCAGTCAGAATTCTGTGGGGGCGTAACAGTCTGCTCTGAGCCCCTTCCAGGAGGCCCAGCCCAGGCTGCCCACCACCACCTGGGCCTCTGCAGCCCGGCCCTGGGCTCTTCGTCTGTCTGCCAGCAGAGTGGCAGGTGCGTGGGGGCCCTGGCTGTGACGCCGATGCCCAGGTTATAAGCCCAGCCTGCGTGACATTGACAAGAGACTTAATTTCTTCGAATTTCAGTTTCCTCATTTCTAAGAACATGACCTACCTCTGAGGGTTGTGTAAAGGCTCAGAGGTCTGTGCCTCATACACCGTAAATACCTAGTAAATAGTAATTTTACCGTCTGCTGTTTAGAATCACATATATTACAAATTCCCCAAGGCGCCACCAACCCATGGCTCCAGATGAGGTGGTGTCGGCATTTACATCCAAATTTTACTGGCTCATCGTCCCACCTCGTGACAAAAGACTTTATCCCCCTGCAGACTCACCCCCTGACACCTACAGGCTGAACCCTAGGACACACCGGAGCCATGGCCTTTAATCCTCACAACAACCTGAGTGAGAAACCAGACTGCCCGGGTGTGAGTCCAGCTCCAGGTCAGCCGAGCTGGGTTTTCTCATCCATGCAAGGTGGGGACTGACAGTTCCGACCTCACAGGGATACCATAAAGATTAAATGAAATAATCTACGCAAAACACCGTCAGAGGGCCTGCCGCACACCAAGCAATACATGTCAGTGGCTGTTGGGAGAAGGGGTAGTACAGGGTGGGCTGATAAATTTTGCCTCCACCTCAGCCAAAAAAATACAGAACTCAGGCCTTGGCTGGGAAGGTGGTCCCTTCGGGTGGTATTCCATGGACTGCCTTTGGTTCTCAAGGTCATCATGACGGACCCACGTTTCATCACCCGTAATGATCTTCTTTAAGAAGTCCTGACTTTCTTTTTCAAAACATTCAAAAAAATCAGAGGACCTTTTTCTGCTGTTGAGAGTTCAGTAACAGCACGCTGTTTGAACAGAAGGTCTGAACACCCTTCCATTTCGGTGTGCACTGGGTGAAAAGTGTAAGCATCTGTGTGTGCAAGGTCAGGAGTGATGGAGGGGAGATTCCATGTGACTACCCAGAACCGGTTATAGCCAGGTATGTCTAATGTAACAAAAAAATTACGGTGGAGGCAAAATTTGTCAGCCCCACCCTCGTGTAAGAATAATTAACAACACTCTTATTACTGCCTGATAACTTATCAGCACTGGGCAAAATGGAGCACAGAGGAGGGTCCTGTTATCTACTGATCCAGGAGCACAGTCATATGATTCTTTCGCTACAGGTGAAAATTTTAATTAGAAGAGGAGCCCTTAAGGATATGCAAAAAATTGATCACATTGATTACCTCCTGGTTTTCCTGGAAGGAAAACTGGGAGAAGCTCGGAGGAGGGCAGAGGCTTTTCCCTTTATGCCTTTGTAATTTTCCAAGTGCAAATATTACCCTATGCTAAATAAAAAGAACTCTTAATAAATTTTTTAAATAATTTTTAAAAAGAGTCCTTTGGGATAAAGGGAAGAGAGTGGGTCTGGAGAACATGTGGGGACAGGGAGGAAGGAGACTGGAAGAGGCACAGCCAGGCCGCAGCAGACCAGCGCTTCCCAGGCGCACTCAGGGAGTTTGTAAAGATGTGGGTTCCTGGGCCCTACCCCAGGGGTTCTCCGATTCCATACATCTGAGGGGTGTCCAAGGAGTGTGCACTTTTAACAAGCTTCCCCGGTGCTTCTAAGCTTGGCCCAGTCCCCATCAGCTACAGGTCCCGGAACTTCCACGTGACGCCCCCCGGACCCCCTGACTTCCTCTTCCTGTGTGGATTTCCTCTTGCAGGGATGGTGTTCCGTACTGCGAGTCCGACTACCACTCCCAGTTTGGCATTAAGTGCGAGACGTGTGACCGCTACATCAGCGGCAGGGTCTTGGAGGTGAGTGCGTACAAGTAACTGAGGGTGTTTGAGCAGGATGGCCTGTGGCTCTCCATCACTGAGGATGGACACAGTCACCCCGCCCCCTCCTTTCCACAGCCCCCACCTCCCCCTTCCTCTGCCCCAGCTTTGCTTGCTACTTGACCCTGAGCAGATAACCTTGACTCTCTGGGCATCCCCCAAATGAGAAGCTGGGCAAAACTGTTCCTGGTGCAAAAAGGCTGGGATGGGAACCAGTTACTTCTCTGGTTTCCTACCCAGGTAGATCACAGGAGAGTAACAATTATGGTTTTCCTCCCAATGCTGCTAGAGGATGGAAGCTGTTTTGGTTTGGTTTTTGTTTTTTTTTTTTTAAGCATTTGGTAAATGTGCTGATTTAAGAACCAGCTTGTCTAACAGGCTGCTCCCTAAGCCCTTCTCTGGCTAGTCCGTCGCCATGGCAACAGCTCTCTGCCACCTCTGATGATGCACAGCTCGCTCTGCCAGTGAGAGACAACCAGCAGCACCCTTCCTGAGCCCCTGTCCGCTGGCCTTCCTGGCCTTCCGTCCCACGCCTGTAGGCCCAGGAAGCCATCCGTGGTTCGAGACCACCCACCTTGAGCAGTCAGAAACAGGGAAGAGTTTGGTGTTCAGGAAAAACAATAGCCTAAGAGTAGGAATGATTGGGTTCTGATACTGACTCAACTGCTAACTCATGCTCAGATGACACTGACTCAACTGCTAACTCATGCTCAGATTTGGGGTGAGCATCTTTGCCTGTCTAGGCCTCACTTTCCCATCTGACAGTGGCCGGGGGATGGCAGACTCATTCAAGCAGGATCCTTCATTCTGACAAGTCTAGAAAGCTGGTTGTGGTTATCTAGAGTCAGCCCTGTGCTGAGAAGGATTCTGCAGCCACATCGGGACCAAGCAGGAGAGAATGTGGCAACCAGGGAAGGACTCTGCGGAGACGCATTGAAACTGAGCCCTGAGGCTGCGAAGGGGGCCACCATGTGAGGAGCTAGAGAGGGATAGACCTGACCCATTCCGGGAACAGAGAGGCCGGTGTGGCTGAACTACAGAAATCGGGGCCAGGGGAAAATGGGGTATATCATATCGCAGAGGGCTTTGTAAAAGTTTGGATTTCATAGTAAGTGCAATGGGAAGCCATTGGAGAGTTTTAAACCAAGGAGCAACATGATAAAATTGTTTTAAAAGACTGTAGGGAGTCAGAGAGAATAAGATAAACAAATGCCCAGGGATGACCAACTATTAAGCATTTCCAGGGAGCAACAGAGTGGAACATGAAGGATAAGGCATGAAACAAGGGCATAGGTAGGGTACTGAGCCCAGGTTGCCCAGGGCTCGATACCAGGCTGAGGAGTCTGTAAGTCACTGGGCAACCCCGGGGTGGGGGTAGCGGGTGGGGAAAGACCTAGCAGAAGTGACCTGCTTGGAGCTGCACCTTAGAAAGGATAGCATGATGTACACGGGCTAAACTTGCAGAAAAAAGACTGAAAGTGGAGATCAGCAAGGAGGCCATGACCTGGAAGGAGGGACTTGAGTGGCCATAGAGAGGACAGCCACTGTGCCTCCGTGATTATGGAAGTAGAATTCCAATAGCTTTGCATCTGTGGGGCAACTCGTAGACATGAAGGCTGCAGGAGAAGAGGCCAGTAGTCACTCCACAGTGTCAAGCCTGGGCGAGGGGCAGTCTTGTGTTGCCATCTGCAGAACGGGGGAGTGTCAGGGACAGAAGCTGATCTGGGCAGAAACATGGTGAGTTCCTTTTGGGGTGGGCTGTGATCGAAATTCCAGTATGATTTCAATGGGGCTGTCTGATCCACAGAAATGTGGATCAGAGCTCAGAGACAAAGCTCAGGCCTGGAGGGACCAGTCTAAAAAATGCTGGGATTTGAATGATCGTCAGCGTCATGGAAGTCATCAGGATTTCTGTGAGAGAGAGGCAGGGGTCGGGGGAGAGTGGGCTGAAGGCAGCCTGGGCAGGTAGCTGCTTACAGGTGGCAGGAGGAAACTGAGGAGTTACCACAGAAAGAGGAAGAGCAGTCAGGGGGGCGGGGAAGGATGGGTGGGGGAAATGCAGGAGGGGCAGTGAGAAGACAGACCTTCAGAAAAGACAGCAAGGCCCAGTCAGTGCTGGTCGGATTCTGCAGAGCAGCTAGTTAGGAGCTGTTTGGGCTAAGAAAAAACTATGGGTGTGGGGAAAGTCACCTGCAGGAGGACCATTTGTTGGGTCTGCAGGTTGTGGGAGAGAAACATCTGGACTGTGGTGAAGTCAAGGGTCAGTGGGATGGGAGATCATAAAAAGCAGACTTTTCTTTCAAGAAGGAAAAAAACCTCTGATGACATGCAGAGCTGCGAATGGGAATTTGTCCCAGCGTTTCCAAGCTGTTTGAAATTGTGTCAGTGGTGGCTGTCTTTTCCTGCCTGATACTGTCTCAGCACTGTGGGAGCCTCCTCTTCTTGGGCAGCTGTTGTGACTGCATTTCAATTGATTGCATTTGTACGAGGTTCCATTAGCATCTTGGACATATTGATTTTTTTTTCTCTTAGAGCTGGAAAAGACTCTTAGCAATCAACTAGTTCACCCTCCTCATTTTACAGATGAGAAAAGGGAGCCCCAAGAGGTGTGCTGATTTTCCAAGGGCACGTGCAGTATTTCTAATAGGGACAGAGCAAAATCTGGGACTCCCACACCACTGCCCAGAGCTGTCGGCCACTGAGCGGCCTTTGAGCTAGTTGGATGTCATGAAAAAAACACGGTTGGAGTGACACAGACGTGGATGCCAGTTTTACCACGTCTAGCCATGAAACCTTAAGCAAGTCACTTTCTCTGAATCTTAGAGTCTTTATCTATCAAAGAGAAATACTACTGTTATTTAACTCCTAATGGATATGTAAGTGTGAAGTAATAGAAAAAAATATATATTGGTCTCTACCCTTGGTTCCTGGCACAAAGCGACCCTAACCCTTGTAATTTCCTAAGTGATAGGAGCACTCTGAGCATCTTTTGCTCTAATATTTGCTCTTTGACTCTGGTTCCTGACACCAAGGTCCTAAATCCCTTGGAATTTCTTGGGTGATAGGAGGGTCTTTTGTTCTAATGAGGTGACTTGGTGGGCTCCTGGATGGGGGCCAGTCACCATAAAGACCAAGCCCTGATTAGACACTTAGAATTTTCAGTCCCATGTCACATCCTCCCAGAAGGGGAGAGGGTCGGGAGACTGAGTTAATGACGGATCATGCCCATACAATGAAGCTTCCAATATCCCGAAAGCACAGGGTACAGAGAGCTCTCAGGGGACGAAGATGGGGAGGGGCTGAGAGGGTGGTGTGCCGGGAGAGGGCACCAAAGCTCCTCGCCCCTTTCCATGTACCTGGCCCTTATGCATCTCTTCCATCTGGATGTTCCTATGTATCCTTTATTCTATCCTTTTATAGTAACTGGTAAATGTGCTTCCCTGAGTTCTATGAGCCATTCTAGCAAATTATCAAACTCAAGTTGGGGGTCATGGGAGCCCTGATTTATAGCCAGTTGGTCAGAAGTACAGGAAACAGCCTGAGGTTTGAGATTGGCATCTGAAGTGTGTGTGGGAGTGTGAGGGCTTGTGGGACTCAGCCTTTAACCTGTGGGGCCTGACACTCTCTCCAGGTAGGTTGTGTCAGAATTGAGTTAAGTTGTAGGACACCTGGCTAGTGTCACAGAGAATTGCTTGGTGTAGGGGGAAAAACTCACATATTTGGTGTCCAAAGGGCTATGAGTGTGGTAATAGTGTGAGATTAAAGGAGACACACATGACTGTGTTTTTCCTTCATATTAACAGTTAGTCAGGTCTCTCTTTTTTTTTTTTTTTTTGGTAATAAGTGCACAACTATATTCAAATGGCTCAGGCCAAAAAGGAAACTTATCTGCTCCCATAATAAAGAGCCCAGGAATAGTTCTGGTATCAGGCACGGCTGGATCCATTGCTCAAACAAATGCATGTGGAATATCTCACCACCTTGGCCACTTTCTTCTGTGTTGACTTGTCAGGAAGTCTCTCCTTCATGACAAGGAAGTTGGACACCAGTCACCCCAGGCTTACATCCCTCCTATCAGCCTGCATCCCCAATGGAAGGAGAGCTTCTCTTTCCTAATAGTTCAGCAAACATCATGGGACTGACTGTTACTGGACAACCTCAGGCCCAGAGTTGGAACGTGCTTATTGATGGGGTCACCACTACTTAGCCACCTGGACTGGCGTGGAGCATGGGAAGTCCCACCCAGGAAAGGCTCAGTGCTGTTTCTGAAGGAAGGAGGAGGGAAGGTGGCCAGGGAACACCAGCTGCCCCCACCAGGGCCCAGCACGTTGCCAAGTACACCAGAGGCACTTAATTAACTCCCATTTCCCCTTCCCACTCCCTCCCCAGGACGCCCCACAAGCCCTCCTCAGTGACAGTACGCTGAGCGCCGGTCACACTCCTTCCTTCCCAGTCTGTGTCCTCTCCAGGAGAACCACAAGCCTGGCGCCTGTGCGCTGCTTTTCCTAACCCGGCGTGAGGTTCTTAGTCCTCTCCAGGATGGCCCCATTTTTCAGGTTTTCATTTGTTGTCATTTCTCTTCACTATTTTTTTGACTTCAGTTTGTGGGCAGATAGAACGTCTCATCTTATCTCGCTGACTTGGTGCCCTTATGTGGGTGCCAGCTGCTCGGGCAGCCTCCCTCCCTCCCTCTCGCTGTTTTCAACGCCATCTGTGGCCAGGGTGCTGAGGTGGGCACGAAGCTTCCTCCAGGGGGCTGGATTGGTGGGGCCTGACATTTAGGAGGATGCCTAGCTTCAGTTTTGCCAACGCACTGTTGCCACCCTGGAAAACAGGTCTATAATTCATATGCTAAAGAGACACAGAGTAGGGACAGGCTACTAATTAAAGCAATTATCCCTGTCATAGTCCAGGAGACTCAGTGCTCTGCCGCCTCGGCTCCTTCCAAAGTTGGGACACAGTTAGTTTGCTTTGATGACGATAAAGACATTTTATCATCAGTGGGGGCCACGCAAACAAATTTTTAAAATCTGCCCTTTCCACGTTCTTGCTAAGTCTTTAGAATAAATCAATATTCCCAGAATACTCAAGCCCATGCCCAACCTCCCCCACCTCCACCCAAAAGAATAAAGGCCTTCAGCATTATGCATTTATAACTTGTGACTTCGAAGGAATCCATTAGTTTCAGGCCAAGTGATGGCTTGCAGGTTGGAGAGGGGCTTTACTAATCCCCTCATACCCATCAGTTTCCCCTTAATGTGCAAAATATACCTTCAAAACAAGCCCCACCTTCTAACCCAGTCTCTGCACCAAGCTCCTCCCGTGCAGGAAATCTGGAGCCAGCACTGAAGGGCCTGGACACATCAGGTCCTCTTGGCTGGGGCTGGAGTGTCAGAACTATCAGTGATGTTGGGCTGGGGACTGGCCTCCCAGATCCAGTTCCAACATTGCTACCGACTTTCAGGGGGCCTTTGAGTCACAACCTTCTCTGAAGCTATTTCTCTCACAAAGAAGGATCTTGAGCTGCAAATCACTTCCATTTTTACTGCAATTAGTGGTAGAGCAGGAAGGTGGGTACAGGAAAGGGGACTCACCAGGGCCACCCAGGTGCAACAATCATGGGAGTGGCTTAGAGGTCAGAGACTCCCCAACAGATCATGGCTTTGTGGGTCCCTGAGTACCAAAAGCCTGTCCTTCATGTGCTGCTCACAAATTTTGCTATGTCTGTGAACCTTGTGTACTCATTCTTAACTACTACTTGAAATCGTCTTTAAATATGGCTCCCTGACATATAAGAAAATTTACATTAACAGAAAGCCCAGGATCACTTGCCATATTGCTGGTAACCAAAAAATAAATCTAGTTCTAGCGAGATTCTATTGCTGTGGAAGCTCCAAGCCGCACACCTGTTCTCATTCTTAAAAAGACAGATTCGTAAATTCAGAATATCTTAAAGACACAGTGCATCAAACTTGTATTTTCTCCTTGAAAAAAAATCAGAAGAATTGATAGAGGACTGAAAAGGAGATCACTTTGTTTTCATTGATCCAATGTCATTGAACCCTGGGTTGACGTACAACTTAAAATCATCTATACTCGTAACGGTAAGGGCCCTATTCTTGGGGAAATGCTGGATATCCTCAAAGCAAGATTGCTTCCTTATCTGGAAATGAGGAGATGGGACCAGTGGCCTCCAAAGGGGCCTACATTGCCAGAACAGAAGTGCAGGGGTCTAGAGAAGTCCCCTGAACTGCCATCAGGGATCCATGGCTTGGAGTCACATAGCTTCCTGGGTGGGCTTTTAGACGGTTCTGCACGCTGCTGGGTAGGCTCCCGTCAGCCTCAGCACCATGAAGGCACCAACGACATAATGCGCCTGGGAGATGTTCAAGCCCATGCCCACCGGACAGCGGCCCCAGCCCTGACCGCCTGTTCCTTCCTTTTCTTTCCGCAGGCAGGAGGGAAGCACTACCACCCCACCTGTGCCAGATGTGTTCGCTGCCACCAGATGTTCACTGAAGGGGAGGAGATGTACCTCACAGGTAAGCAAATCTGACCCCACATAAGGCCTTCCAACCCACCCGTGACTGGAAAGGAAATACAATCTCCTTTCATTTCAGTGTTAATCTTTGCTTTTGGCTTCTTCTCAAAATTGCAATGAATTCGCCCCTCTCTGGGTGGTTTGGGAAAGTGGCCGGTGTGGCTAATACGAAGTGACATGTAATCTGCCTTCCATCCTCATGCGCTCCACCCGCTGCTTGGCTGGCCTGCTTCCCTGACAGTGCTCTGAGCAGACTCCCCTGGCTCTGCCTGGGGGTGGGGGTGGGAGGCCAAGGGGTCAGGGAACCTCAGAGTGACGCCTGGGTCGCAGAGCATCTGCAGCCTCACAGCCTCTAGGCCACCTTCCTCTCCCCTCCTTTCTCCGCACGTCTCAGAGCAGCACACTAGGATATCGCTCAGGTCTCCCCAGACTCTCAGGAGACACAAAAAGGAACGGGAGGGAGCCAGCAGTCTCTACGAAGCAAATTGGGGCTGCTTTCCCTCCGCCCCTTCCCAGGGTCCAGCCCTTTGGCCCCAGGATTCTTGCAGCAGTCTCCTAATCAGTCTCCAGGCTCCGTGCAATCCTCCCTCCTCTGCCCAGTCCATCAGGCCCAGGCTTCACAGTGTTCTTGGTACAGCCCTGTTGGGAGGTCTTCGGAGCCCTCCCTCCCCACCAGGTTAGCCTAGCGTTTAAGACCCTCTCACTGAAGTCTCCAACTGCCTTTCGAGCCTTGAACCGACCCAACAGTGAAGCTGCCAACTTTCAATTGTTTCTTCGTCCATTTAACAACTGTTTCTTGAGCCCCTACCATGTGCGGGCTCTGTGCTGGGGTCCAGAGGGAGTTCCAGCCACAGCCCTATCCCCATTGCCCTGCAGTCCAGTGGGGGAGACAGACCATAGTCCATAATCACACAAATAAGTGGGGTAAGCTTTATGAGGGGGAGAGGTATGGAACTGTGAGAGCCCATGGCGGGGTGGGAAGGGGCGTCAGGGAAGAGTCTCTGAGGAAGGGCTGGGAGCTGGGAGCTGAAGAATGAGTGGGTGTTAAGTGGGCAAAGAGAGGAGGGCTGGGGTGCGCCAACCCAAGGGGACAGAGCCTGCCAGGCTCCGAGGTGGGTGAAGAAGAGGCAAGTGTGGGGGACGGAGGGGCGCCAGGGTGGCCAGGGTGCAGAGGCATGGGGCGGGCAGACTGGGCCTGGTCTTGCGACTAGGACAGTGCTCGGTGCCTCAAATGAACTCATGGCCCTCGTGCCTCCGTGTCGTGCCTGGTCTTCCGTAACAACACTTGTCTTCCCATGGCCTCCTTTGCAAATTGTACCATTCTAGGCCCAGTTTAGTCACTCCCTACTTCATAAGCCCCCAGGCACCCCTAACCCCACCCACAACTTAACACCCTCCCGCCTCCCTGAGTCCCCACAGCCTCTTGTCCCCATTTGGTGCTCTACCCCTGCTCCACTGCTTACTAAATTTCAACCTTGGGCGAGGCTCTTAACTCTGCGAACCTGGGTGTCTAGCCTGTCAGATCGGCTTTTAACAGTCCCCGGAACATACAGGTACAAGAGGCCCCTGACACAGGGTAAGCTTTTTAGCTCATTCATTTAACAAACACCTGTTGAGCGTTGCTGTGTGCCTGATACTGTCCTAACAACTGGAGATAGAGCAGTGAGCAAATCAGCAAGTGCCCTGCTCTTGCCGAGCTCCCAACCTCAGGTACCAGTGTCCCCCAAGCCCCGCTTCTGACCAGCACGTCACGGAATGCTGAGAGAGTTAGGTGATGAAGTGAACAGCTTTGTGATCATGGGAGAGAATGCACACTCAAACCTAGGGCACAAATACCTCCAGGAGGTGGGAGATATCCTTGGTGATGAAGAGGCTTGTCACCCTCCTCCCTAATTATCCCCACTCCTACCCTCCTGGCTCCGGGGAGAGTGGGAGTAATTGTAGGGCCTTCAAGGACCTGCCTTGAGAGATGTTGAGTGATCCTGGAATGAGGGGGACCAGGCCAACCAATGTCAGAGTCCTGCTGGCTCGGGCTGTGGGCGTCTTGGGGGTGGCAGCCATTCAGGAGGTTCTGCCACCACTGAGAGCTGAGCCTATGACTGCCTTGGACAGCTTCCCTGGGTCAGGGCCCCAGAATGTGAAATGAGATTCCCCAGAAATGGCAAGAAAGCTGTCCTTCCAGACATCACAGGAGCGCCGAGAACTGGCTTACAGCCAGGATTTCTGGGTTCAAGGGTCAGCACTTGGACTAATGGGCCATGACCTTGAGAAGTGACTTCCTTCTCTTCCTTCATCTCTAAAACGGGGATACTTATTACACTTGCACTCATAGATTAACACTGAAGCCATGCTATATGGCAGGCTGTCTGACGTGCTGGGCGCTCAGAAGTGAATAGGGCAAGCGTGCTTGCTTCTACGGTGGAGCTTACCATCAGGAGTGGGAAAGCGACTTCAATCAAACAGAATTGCAAACATTCAATGACAAGCTGTGATAAGTGCTGTGAAGGGAAAGCCTGGGAACAATGGAGCGTGTTATAAGGCTCCTGATCTAATCAAGGTCTTAAAAGTGAGGCGGAGGGAAGATTGTGGAAGCAGAGAAAGTAGCAGATACAAAGGCCCACGGCGGTAGGAGGAAGCATTGCACGGTGGGGAAACTGAGGCAAGCCTACATACCCGGCACTCAGACAGCAAGCATACTCCACAGGGTCCGCATGGATATTTGGGGAGAGATGAATGTGAGGGTGCTAAGAGCCCCACAAAGCAATATACACAAGAGAGAGTGTTGGGAAGTCTGCAAAGCGTATAAACCCAGCCTTGCGGACAGAATGCATGGTACTGGCAACGGGGGCCTCGGGAGGTTCTTCTGGCCAGTTTGTATTCTGATTGCTGTGATGGCTTTCTGATGAGCTCTAATTGGGAGAGGTCTGACGTCTGTCTGGATGAGAACTTCCAAGGCCCCAGGAGACAAAGGCAAGTTTTCTCTTATTTAAATTCTGTCGTGCATTCAGTGCTTTAACAGTTTTTGCATAGCTGCCAGATTTCTAATCTGTTTGTTGTCCAAACCCTTCATTTGGGCTGCACCAGGGAATTAGGTCACTGATTTTGTGCAGCAAAATAATAGCCAAAATGCTGCAAGTTCAAGGCAAAACTTAGACTGAAATCACAAACGTTACAGTTGCTAGACCAGTGGGAGTTTTTTCTAAACCCAGAATGTGTTTCATGAGTTAGAGTTTGCTCTTGTTCTAAATGTGCCTGTACCCAAGAAAAAAGAAAGATAGACTCTTTTCTCTCCTTCTGTCTACCCTAAATACCCACCCAGTTGCAAGGACCCGAGACAGGGAATAACCCTGGAAACACAGGAGTTCAGCTGCACATTATTAAACAGGTCCCTGTTATCATTTGTATATTTAACTAAACTCACCAGGCAGGAAATCATTTATGAAATCCTAGGACAGATCGTGCTGCGCTAAGGAATTAGAGGTCCTGATAGTAGTAATAATAACAGTAGTAACAACAGCAACAAATGATAGGTACTACCAATAATATAATAATGATAACAGATAAATAAATAAAATGCCATCAGCTGATACCTGTTGAGTACTTACTCTGTGCCAAGCACCGTACTCAGACTTCTAAACGCAATATCCAGTTTTATAATCATTACCCTATGAGCCAAAGTCATCGGTATCTGCATATTAGAGAAAAAGTTTAGAGAGGTTATGTCTCTGGGCCAAGGTTAGCTAGCCTGTCTTACTAGGGTTGTTTAAGGCAGTTTTCTTTCATTTATTATTAGAATTCTTAACCTGACACTCATAGTTGGCCTTCTGAATTCGAGGAATTTCCTGAAACTGCTTGCCAAAGTTTGCATGCAGGTGTGTTTCTTCAAAGAGAGGGTCCATAGTTTTCATCAAATTTTCAGAGGTATCCATGGCCCAAAAGAAAGTGAAAAAAGCCTTGGCTCTGTGTTAATGCACATCTAAAACAGAATCCTGAAAGCTTGCCTTGCTAATTACACCACACCATTATCTTTTATAACTGAGTCTATTTCAGATCACACTTTTTTTTTTTAAGTTCAGATGATACAAGGTCTTGGTACCAGGAGGCGTGTCTTTCTGGCACAGCTGCGAATGCCATTGATTTTGAGCTGAGGCCTCGCTGTCCTCCGACAAGTCCCGGATGAGGTGCGCCGAGCTACTAGATATTCAGGAGAGGGATGGTCCATTGTTAGATTGTGGAACGCCAGCCCTCCGTCGTAATCTGCACATCTCATCAAGCCCCACTTTAAAAGGCACTAATGTAATGTTGGCTGCTATAATTTAGTAGTTTAGCCTTATTTTAAATTGGATCTCTCTACTGACAGCTTAGGTTGTAGGAGTTATGCTTAAAAACTTTAAATCTTGTGTTTTCCCAATCCTGCTACATAATTTTAGACTCTTCAAACATATCCTGCTACTGTGCTAAATTGTTATTTCCTGAAGTCTGACTCTACTAAGTGTGTTTCATTTTAAATAGAGTACATGTTCATTTTTGATGAATTGCCAATTTTTTTTTAGATTTTTAGGGTTACCAAACATCTTGAATCCTACCGAAATTACAGCATGGTAATTTAAAATTTGTATTTCAAATTCTGTTTCCAAGTTGCTCCTCTCAAGCCACCACAAACTCAGTATGATATGGCCATTTTCTCACCAGTTACATGTCACATCCACTTCACCAGCCAATCTGTCCATGTTGGTCAGAATTAGGTCCAGAGTAGCAATTTCCCTGGTTGCTTCCTCTATTTTCTGGGAAACAAAATTGCCTGCTGGGCAAGTCAAGAACTTGTCAGATACTTGTGTTGTAGCTCAATGAGATGTTTTATTAGTCTGGACTTTTTAGGTGGCAGAAACTCAACTCAAACTACATTATGCAAAAGAGGATTGATCAGCCCACAGAACTGAGAAGCGCCTTGGAGCAGCACAGCTGGGTTGAGGGGCCCACAGGGTCAGCAGGTGGTTCTTCTCCCTGCTGCTTGTCGTGTGTGGCCTGACCCTCTCCTGCCCCACACTGGCTGCCTCCATGGGCACGGAGGGGCAGCATTCCCTGCAAGGTTCAGCAGAGAAGTGCTGGAGAGACTCCAAAGAGCCTGACTTTGGTTATTTGCCCACACCCAGGCCAGGGTGGGCAAGACAGCTAAGCTCCCTAAAACCTGATTTCCCCATCTGAAAACAGGGACAACAAGAGGCCCCACCTCACAAAGCTGTTGTGAAGACTAAAGGAGTGAATGCAGGGTAAAGGCTTAGTACAGAGCCTGGCACCCAGTAATGTAGAAAAGGCCATTCCCCATGATGCCATGCACTAATAAATGCTGGCTGTTGTCCATATGATTCTCATTATTAATAACACTTAGCAGAGGGCTCAGCGTATGTGCTCATAATGTTGTCATTATTATTCATGATTTTTTATCATTACTATTTTTTAGTAAGTATTATTGTTATAAAGTGTGTGGCATAAGGCCTGTCACAGGTACTCTCTAAAATATTAGTTATAATAACAACAATAAGAATAATTAAAGTACTTAGTGTCTAACACGTACTCGACACATTTTAATTACTGTCCTGACTGTTATTTCCAGCAGTTATTATTTCCCGTGAATTACTCGGCACCTCAGTACTGCCATTCGCCATTCTTCATCCCACTTGATATCCTCCATGGTATCCAGCTCCTGGTAGCTAAGCGCGTTTGTCCCTCAACCTCTTGATTAAGCTTCAAGCCCACTTGATCATGTCACTCCAGGCAAATTGGTCTTTCCACTTCTCCCGAGGTGCTCTCGTGCCTGGGCACGAGCCCAACCTCCCAGAAGGGCGCACTGGCAGCCACGCCAGGCTTCTGCTTTGCTGCTCCACCTGCACAGCCCGTCCTCTGCTGGCTGCATGCCCCTCGCCCACCGAGCCCCTCACTCCAGGAGGGGAAGAGGAAATGTGACCCACCTCCCTGCAAGTCTCTCCGTAGTCCTTCCCCTCACCCAAACTGCATCCTGGGAAACCAATGTTCTGTGTGGTAGGCGAGGGGAGATAATAATTATAATAGTAACAAAAACAACTAACCCTTACATAGGGCCTACTCTAGGCAGACACTATTCTCCATGCTCTACACATACAGTGGTCCCCCCTTATCTGCGGGGGATATGTTCCAAGATGCCTGGTGGGTGCCTGAAACCAGGGATAGTATTGAACTCTATATATACTAGGTTTTCTCCTATACATGGAAACCTATGAAAAACCTTATATATTAAGCACAGTAAGAGATTAACAAGTTAAAATAGGACAATTATAACAATATACTGTAATAAAAGTTATGTAAATGTGGTCTCTCTATACTGTACTTACCCTTCTGTTGAGAACACAAGATGATGATACAATGCCTTTTTAAGTAGAAAATTTTCACCTTTTCACTTACAGAAAGCACTTCATAGCTTCTCTTTGGCATATCTAAATTGCTAGCATCAATATTCTTGTGCTTTGGGACCATTATTAAGTAAAATAAGGATTATTTGAACATAAGTACTGAGTTACTGCAATAGTCCGTCTGATAACCAAGAAGGCTACTAAGTGGCTAATGGGCAGATAATGTGTATGAGGTCGGACAATTAATTTCGCAAACTCATCCTGAAAAAGTGCTACATACCTCACTGCTGAATATCACTATGGTCACGTTCAAAGTACGCCCCTTGGGAAGCTATGCACTGATGCCAGTGCCTGGTCCACCCTTTGAAGCAAATTTGAAACTCTTTTTCTGGAATGACCATCAGAGCTGTCATCATCCCCCAAATCTGACAATTAAGTTCACCAAAGTTATGACACCTTACCAAGTTGTTTGTACAGTGCTGCCAATATAAGGACATGGTGGCAAGTTCACAAACTTAATTGTCAGATTTTGGAGACAACAACAGCTCTGATGGCCATTCCAGAAAGAGTTCCAAAATTACTTTGAAGGGTGGACTGAGCGCTGGCGTTAGTGCATAGTTTCCCATGGGGAGTACTTCGACGGTGACAGTAGTGATATTCAGCAGTGAGGTATGTGGCACTTTTTGTAGGATGAGTTCATGGAATTAATTGTCCAACTTCATATACTGCATGCATATGCTGGACAAGGGATAATTCATGTTCTGGCCAGGATGGAATGGGACAGCATGAGATTTCATCATGATACTAAGAACAGCGTGCAATTTAAAACTTATAAATTGTTTATATCTGGAATTTTCCATTTAATATTTTTGGACCGTGGTTGACCTCAGGTAACTGAAACCTGAGAAAGTGAAACTGTGGATAAGGGGGAACTACTGTATTAACTTGTTAATCTGCACAACAAACCCATGAAGCAAGTACTATTATCATCCCCAGTTCATAGATAGGGAAACTAAGGCACAGAGAGGTAACTTACTTGCTGTCGACAATGTAGCTAATAAGTGATGTAACCAGGATTCTTCCCCCTTAAGAATATCACATTAAATAATGCACAGGTGGCCTGGTACATGGTGAAGAATGATTTTCCAGTCCCCAAGATTATGATAGTGATGATGTTGTTGTTACATGCCAGATTCAACAGAAGGGCTCACTCTTCTCCCTCCTGCTGCTGAGTTTGGGACCTTTAGTAACAAGTGAGGAGGCCCCTGTGGTCTACAGACGGGATCTACCTCCTGGGGGGATGGGGTGGAGATCTTTTTATTAAAGCAAAATTCACGTAACTAAAATTAACCATTTTAAAATGTAATCTAAAATTGAATCATTTTTAGTACATTCACAATGCTATGCAACCACCACCTCTATCTAGTTCCAAAGCATTTTCATCACCCCAAAAGGAAACCTCATACTCATTAAGCATTTGCTCCCCATTTCCCATCCCCAGAGGCCCTGGCAACCACCTATCTGCTTTCTATCTCTACAGATTACCTATTTTGGATATTTCACATAGATGGAATCATACAACACGTGGCCTTTTATGTCTGGCTTCTTTCACTTAGTGTAAGTTTTCTAGATACATGTTGTACCATGTATCTTTCAGTGCTTCATTCGTTTTTATGGCTGAATAATATTCCATTTTATGGATCCGCCATACTTGGATAGGGATTTTAAAGGAGTCGTTCCAAGGTCCTAGCATGTCTGTGTCACAAAGGTAGTGTGCTGACATAAAGGCAGAACTCAGAAACCTCACCCTGAAGTTTGGAGAAGAAACCTTCTGTAAGAGAACACTCAGGCTAGGATCAGGGTTTGAAAACTCAACTGCCTGCTTAAACTGCTCAAATGAGTGAGAAGAGCTAGGTATCAGGTGGCAGGTAGCAGGGAGGTCACTGGGCACCTGCAGGGCCTTAAAGCATTCATATTCAAAAATACTTAAGAAAACACTGTGCTGCCCAAACAGAACCTTTGGTGAGCCAGCTTCAGTCACTACCCTGTGTGTAACCCCTGCGGGGCGCTCTGGAAGACTATGAGACCAGCTCTGGCTTTAGCATTAAAATCTCCACTAATGCAAAAACCATAAAAGAGTTGGCAAATTGAATTTCAAGGTCCAGCAGAGAGATAGGTGGGTTCCCAACATCGAATAGTTCCAAACGTTACAGGTGTTGGGTGTGTTACAACTCGTCAGATAAGACTGAACGCTCACTCTGCTAAGGATTAAAAACAGCCTTAATACCCAGCTGAGGGACAGTTTTGGAGATTTAGATCTCTAGCTCTGAGTCCGCTGATCCAGAAGTTGCTAATCCTTCACTTGCATAACCTTTACAGGAGGTTTTAACGGCAGAACCTGGAATTGCGGGTGACAGTCTCAGAGGACGAAAGTGTGACTTGTGGAACCAGGAGTCCAACAAGCAAAGATGTTGAATTTTTCAAAGAAGTTGAAGAGCCCTGTCTTATAAAATTGATTTCTTGATCCCATGACATTCCAAGGGAACAGATTTGGAGTTTAACTGGTATTTAGCCCTGTGGTTCTCCAATTTAGAGTCATAAATCACCTGAGGAGCTCGTTAAAAATCACAGTTTCCCAGGCCTCATCTCCAGGAAATGGACTTCAGGGGCTCTTCTGGGGACCCAAGAATCTGCATTTTACAGACCACTAGACAGGTGGTCCACAAGTCACACTTCAACAAACCCCAATCTAGTGAATATTCTGATAGACACCCAATCTGAGTCTACCACTCATCCTAATCTCTGAGCCCAGCTTAGAGCATCCAACTGACCTGAAATAGAATATCGTGTTTCTTTTGTTTATTCATTTATTCCGTGACTATGAACTAAGAATCCGCAGTCCCTGCAGTTTTATCTGTAGATAAGACAGATGTGAATCCCACTTCTTATAGAGCTTACATTCTAGTCAAGGTCCTTGGATAGGGGCAAATAATTATTGTTTTCTGTATAAAAGATGGAAACCTAGTTGGGAGTGTAACTACGACATGATGCATCTCCTTGACAGTATCCCTGCTGAGCATTTCCCACCCAATGTGTGCTGCCGAACTTCCAAGGACAGGGAGCTCACTGTACAATGAGCCCATTCAATCTTCGGGCATTTAATTTTCCTTCCCTGAAACTTCTGCCTTTGGTCCTTGTTCTACTTTACAAGACATGATGAACGAGTTAATCTCTCTTCCCACAGAGACACATTAAAACACTTAAAAAAACAAACCGAAACCCTTTTCACCCTTCTGTTATGTCTTCTCTTCTCCATGGGGAAGACTCTGCCTTATGTCCTAATTTTGGGTCCCCTCTCCATGCTGGTTATCATCATCTCTGGATGCGTATCTTTCTGTGTCTTTTTTCTTTCTTTTAAATACAAAGGTGGGATCCAACCAGTCATTCATTCAGTTCTTTATTAAACACACATGAGCCAGGTACTGTTTTAGGCTCCGGGCACAAAGCCATAGAAGAGAATAACCTCCTTCGCTCTGGGCGTTGCCTTTCTGTCAGTGTCACACTGTTGAACTATTGACTAATGGCAGAAGCTCAGCAGACCATATTTCAAAGGGGTCTTCGTGAAGAGACCGTCTCTTCTTACTTTTCGTTTATCTAAGTTTATTGCTAACTACCAGCAAATTTCTTCCCTCTTCAATTTAAATGATATCCTGCCAACTCAGAAACTTCTGACATTTTCTCATTTCTAATTACATTTTCTTCCTCCCTTTTGATTCCCCCTCCCCCTGCTTTTTCTATAAAACTGCTTTCCTGTCTGCAGCCTGTTAAAGCCATTTGTGGCTCAGATTTATTTAAGAACAGATACGTCAGTGGCATGGAGAGACCATCGTGTCTGACCGGCTCCCTTTACACACCATTTCCCACCATAAGAGCTTCTACCTGACCCCTTACCTTTCCTATGCCTCTTTCACTTAATCTCACGATCTTCTTAAAACATCTGTGTCCACCTCATCCATTTCCTACAGTGACCTGTAACACGTGCTTCCTGCCACAGCCACAGTGGTAAACAACTCCTGGTGGATTCAGCCCCAAGTCAGAGAGAACTCGGAAATGCTCTCTCTAATAACGCCCCAAAGCAAGCATCCCCACCCACCGCTTGGTAGTGGACACGCCCTGAGGTTGCTGGATCTGGCCACAGACCCAGAGTCCCTCTACTGGGCTCTGAGAGCCATTGCACTTTACATAGTAGGAATTAAATTCCTGTTGAACCATCAGGAACGCCCTTGTTATTCCGATGAAGAAACTGGACCTACAGAGAGGAGGTGTTAGGGGCCGAGCAGAGACAAGAGCCCAGAGCTCCTTACTTTAGGCCCATATGCTCTTTAGGCTCTCTGGTCTAACTGTTCAACCTTACACCACCATCCCCTGTTGCTTAGCCAGGATTCCAGTCCTAGGGGCTCCAGGCAACCAACCGTAATGCCAAGCATATCCTAAAAACAAAGTTGGACAAACAAATGCCATCTGGGTGCTCAGGAATCTAGCCATTTGCTGGCTCCTTTCCTTTTAGGGCTGGCTACAAGACGAATGACACCAGAGGGATAATATGTTCCTATTTTTTTCTTCTAATCCAGGACACCTGTCCCTCCTTTGGGGAATGTGTAATATTCGGGGCTCCTTCTCAACATGCGACCAGCCACCTGTTGCTCATGCCTTTCCAAATTGGCCTCTCACTTTGGGGCCGGCCAACTGGATCCCCACCCACAATAAACTGTGGGCATTCACAATGTACTAAATCTGAAGAGTTCCCAGTCTCTTAGGAATTGGTGGGTCAAGGCAACCCTCTTAAGCAGAATATACACAATGACACTTCTTCTTCCCCTTGAATGTGATAGCTCTGATAGACTGTCATAAGTCTTTGAAGACAATGGCAGGCTGGAATCCACCATGGTCTGTCACTTTATTTCACCTCCACTGCCATTCATACATTCAACATATATTTATTGACCACCTGCTATGTGTCACTCACTGCCAATCATCCACTCCTCCATTCACCCCACTAACACGTACGGAGCCCCCATGGAGAGCAGAGTCCCACGCTGGATGCTGAGGGAGATCCGGCAATGAATAAAGCTCAGCTCCTGCCCAGAAGGAGCTCTTAATTTAGTTGGGGTGATAAATGATTTAAGGCTGTATACGTTGAGAGACATAAACAGGACTATGGATCGCAGAGGAGAGAGAAGTCACTCGCAGCTGGCAGGTAAGAAAGTTTGCAGGAAGATGTCATGTGAGAGATGGACTTAGGGAATTGGTAAGATTTGGACAGGCAGAAAGAATGGGTGGGTGATTGAATCGATGGAGCGGCAGGAGCTGGGAAAACCAGGGGGTCCTCCAGGCTGTGGTGTAGAGGACAGCACAGAAGCTGTCAAGGGGTAAATGGGGGTGGGGAGGGACTCCGAATGCCGGTACGTGCGGGAGGTCTGAGCCTCTCTTATTTTCCTGGCCCCTAGGTTCTGAGGTTTGGCACCCCATCTGCAAACAGGCGGCCCGGGCAGAGAAGAAGTTAAAGGTAAGCAAGCTGGTAGCTATGTCTCTCTGAGGCCCCCCAGCCTAAGGTCGCTCGTTAATAATAATAGTCAGTATTGTCCCAGGAACTCAGAGTTTGTAAAGCATCTTCACAGCCACTGTCTGATTTGATTTCTTTAACCCCATGGGGCAGGTGGGGCAAGGAATTGTATCTTTGCTTTGCTCTTGAGAAAAGCACGGTCTAAAGAGTCTAAAGACAGCAGTAATACACCCACAGTAATGCAGCCAGGGAGAAGCACCGGCAGTGTCCAGGCACAGGCTGGACCAGCCGGGGTCTGCGTCCCTCTGAGAGACTGACTGTGCTCTGACAAGTACCAGGATGTTATGTGTGGAGGGGATACCTGGTGGGGGTGGGGGGATGGGGAGCGTTGGGGGCATTCAATCATCTCCAAGGTGCCTCTACACTCCCGGGGATCATCTTGGTCCCTTAGGTATTAAAGGTTACCTGCTGGAGTCTCAACAAAAAAACACACGTGTACAGTTTCTGACCAGCTGGTTAAAGGTTGTCTCCTTTGCCGTATCGTTCAGCTAATAACATTTTGCGAAAGAACTGGTCTATTGGGCATAATCATTTTGAGCTGCGAGCTTTATTCCCCCTGCTTCTTCCAAGGCCTCTCCCTTTTAAGGTGTAAGAAAACCTAATTGTCCCTTTCTTCCTCAGTCTCCTCCTCTTTGGGGGCATTTCTCAAACTTCAGTTATCCTTCTACAACCCTCATGCTTTGTGCCATTTCGGTGTGCCACCGTATCATTATATATGTAATACTTCTCTTGTTCTTTAAATCAACTCACTCCATTTTACTTAACTAAACTTATTTTAAAATAAAATTTTACATCACCAAGTGGGAAGCCATATTACTTGCCATAAATAGAAAATAACCATAAAATAAATTTGATGAAAATGAAATAATTCTTCAGAGTAAATCATAGAAATTTTAACTAGATCATGTTGCCCGCACTTCTTTGTTTAAAATGTGTGTGTCGGGGGTGGGGGTACGTGTTGGGGAATTAGCAATTGTCAAGAAAGTTGTTGAAATGTATTAGCACCAAATTAAGACTTCCTTCTTGATCTGAGAGGATTGAATAGAATTTTATATTTTACTCTCTCACTCTATGACTCAGTATTATCAAAGGTAAATTCATCTCCCTAGGGCCCCACTGGTTCCCCAACCACAGTTTGGGAAACACTGCTAGACAGCCCCACTTCGGATGCTTTCAACTGCAGGATGGGCGATCTGAGAGTGAATTTAGCAAACCCTAAGACCAGCCCCTTCATTTCACAGATCAGGGATTCGCGAGCCCTAAAACCACATTGTTCCCCGGGGATCCTGAGTTCCCAGTCTGTTTATTTTTTAAACACAACATGCTGTCCCTCTCTGAGATGCACCAACTTGACACAGTGTTGTTCTGCTCAGGGGGCCGATAATCTATCATTGCCACTGTTTAGGGACTTGTTTTTTTTTTTTAATTGATCACTTTAGGTTGATGTCAATTTGCAATGAGTGCACTATAAAGAATCAGTATATTGTACAATTACATGAAGTTTAGCCCACTTTTATATTTTGTATAAGCAAACTGCTAAGAATAACCAATGAATAACCAAATGAATAACCAATGTTATTCATTTCAAGTAAATACATTATTGACTGGGATAACCCCAAACAAAACGTTTTATGAGTACCTTCCCATCTAAAAGGCTAATTGCAAACAGGTAAAAAAGCAAAGGCACATCCACTCCAACACCCAGAAGTCCTGTGCCTTTTGGATTTCATTCACATGCAGGCATTGATTTAAAAGGCAGAAAAAAAAGACGAAGTACAGAAATAGCCAGAGGGTGCTTTTAATAAATCGCTGGTGTTCCCCAAGAGCTGTGTTCTTACACCCCGCCTCCCACTTCCTTCCCACCAAGCGGGAGGTGCAGCTTCTCACCCCTTCTGTCTTGGTTTCTCTCTCCCACAGCACAGGCGGACGTCTGAAACTTCCATCTCACCCCCCGGATCCAGCATTGGGTCACCCAACCGAGTCATCTGTGTAAGTATCGCTTTTCAGACACCAAAGGGACCTTTTTATCCCCAGCCTTGAATCTGAAGAGTTGCTAAGGACAGCCAACGAAAGACAGCTGTCAGGTTCTCATCCAGCTGATACGTCTTGGTCACCAGTGAGGCCTGTCATGCGCTAGGCTCTGTGCTAGGTCCTGAAGATACAGTGGGGGACAGGGAGGACATGGTCCCTACCCTCAGGGAGCACACGGATTAGTAAACACAGAGTTACAGGGATAAGAAGGAGTTTCATGGGAGCACGAGAAAGAAAGTGCAGCAACAGTGAGCGCCCTCGACGCGCCCTGAAAGCACTGCAGTGCGCATCTTTCCCCATTAACCAAGACAAGGGTGGGGCGAAAATCTGGGCTCAGTGGTATTCAGTGTGGCTATCGGGTGGGATGTCAATGTGGAGATAGTGGTATGTGATAAAGAGGCAGAAAAGGAGGAAGAAGCCATACGAATGCGGAAACATGGCCATGAAGGATTTGCAAACTGAAAGAAATGCTTTCTAATCACACGAGAGGCCTGGGGATGGACTAAACCTCGTGCATGCATCTAAGCTTCCATTCCCAGAGGACAACTCATCATTGCCAGGGATGTGGCAGAAGGGACAAGAGTTGGGTCAGATGACCTTAGAGTTCCTTGGATGTGTCATTCATTCATTCATTCATTCATTCAACAAATGCATACAGAGTGTCTAGTCTGCTAAGCGCTCTGCTCTGCTTTGGGGAGGTGGTGGTGAAATGCTCTGACCTGACACCTAACAGTGAATACACGATTCCGCGGATCATCAGTTGCGGCTCTGTTAAGTGCTAGGGAGAAAAATTTCAGGGTGCTGTGATGTTACTGCAGTTGAACAGAAGGATCTGCCAGTCTAGGACCAATTGGGAGAAGACTCCAAGGAAGGAACATTTAAGCTCAAACCTGAGAGATAACACAGAACTGAGGCAAAGGAGGTGGGCGAGGCAGAGTCAGAGAGGAGCACGATGAGTAGAGGGAGGGACTGACGGGAAGCAAACGTCAGTCTGGCTGCCTCCCGACTGCTCCAGCCTTCCTCAAGTCAAAGAAGCAAGACCAGAAATGTGGAGAGAATGGGCTGGAGCAAGTCTGTCCAACTCCCGTGGCCCAGGACAGCTTTGAATGTGGCTTAGCACAAATTCATAAACTCTCTTAAAACATTATGAGATATTTTTGCAACTTCTTTTTTCTTTCTTCTTTTTAGCTCATCAGCTATTGTTAGTGTATTTTATGTGCGGCCCAAGACAATTCTTCTCCTTCCAATGTGGCCCAGGGAAGCCAAAAGCTTGGACACCCCTGATCTAGAGCTTGAAACCCCAAAGAGCGTGCTCAAACCAGCCAGCCCTGAAGGGCCCCGCCCATCATTCCTAGATTGTTATTTTATTCCAGACCCGCATCCAGTTTCCCCCTTGATCTCTGGATAATGCCCACTGATGGGACTGTTTTCTTTCCTTTCCTCCTTTCTGTTCAAATGAAAAAAATGATGTAAGGGTAATCGCTGACTGCCACTTCAGTGTGGGTCAATACTGCCACACGGCTCCCATAAAAGACAAGCGACTTTGATCACAGGCTGTATTCATTGAAGAGTCCTGTCCAGAACGGGAGAGATGACAGTCTCCCTAGGCCTATGAATGGGGCCAGACCACGGCAGGATTAATGAGCTTGGTTTCAGGACCTACACCATGAAGTTACTGACAAAAGCGAGCCTGTCTCCAGAAGAGAGTTTCCAAGGCATACGAACTCAGGATATACAGAGCTGCACCTCGATGCCTTTAATCCCGAGCTGGTCCCCCCTGTGCTGCTGAGGAGGAGCCCTGCTGACCTTTGTGAGATAACTTGGGCCCTGATGATGTTCACCCTGGCATCCTAGAGAAAGCTTGTACCATTGTCCCTGGGAGAAGCAGCTTGACTGCAGATGAACGACAGGAACTGAGGATACCAGCCATTGTGCCTGCTAGCTGGGGGCTTATAGACTGAGGTCATTTACCCCCACATCCTCGAATAGGCATGTGTCTCCCCTTCCATTCTCCTACTCCCCCATTAATGGCACCTTGCCTTCAGCGACTATGGGGATGACGGCACATGTCATATATGAGCCACGTTTTAAGTCAGACCATTCCAAACATGGCTTCAAAATTCAGGGAAGAAGCCATCCAGCCATGTTTGGGACAGGCAATAGCAAGCAAAAAGATAGAGTATTGGTTTAATTTTCATAAATATTGAGGTTTGGTATTAAAATAGAATTATCAGTGAACCTGGGATGGGAGGCAGGTTCTTTGAAACTTTCAAACTTTTAAACTTTGCTCCACCCCACACTGATGGCGAGAATCTTCAGGTGGCTGACGTGGGCCAGTCCCACGCGATCTCTTCCTCCCTTCCTGGCTATATATGTTAGGATGCCTCTGTCCCATCACTATAAACTCATCTGTAACCTGTAAACAAGGCAGCTATATGAAGAAATATAAATTTAGTGTTTTTGAGGTTTGGAGTAGGGCTGAGACAAATATTGACAGGTCGAGAGAAGTTTGCAACACGCCAGGAGCTCTCCAGGTCAAGCTCTAGCATCCCAGGGCGAAAGGCAGCAGTGCCTTCAGCAAACAGACTCTCTTAACAAGGCTCCCTTTACCCACACACTCCAAAGTTAGTACAAATATGGGTGTCTGACCCAGATGGGGTCTGGCAGAAGCGAGACGGCACACCTCAAAGGCTTTAACTGAGGAGGGGTTTGTGAAGAGAGCGATTTCAGAGGTGTGAGCAGGGTGAGGGTGTCCCCATAGTGCAGCATCCGGGGACTACAAGAACAGGAAGTTGTCACCACTCTCGGCCTAAAGGAAAAGGCTGTTAAGAGACAGAGCTGTGGAATGGCAGCCGCAGACAGCAGCCATGCCCAACCACAGCCAGGCAGGGCAGGGGTAAAGGGGACAAGGACACAGCCTCTCTCTCCCTTCCCCTCCCACTCTGCAGGTGCCTCCCATTGGCCAAACCCCACTGAAAGCCAGGGAGCCTGTATGCATGCAGTCCGTGGGCCCTCAGAGCCCAAATGAGGGCAAGGAGGAGTGGACAGTGAGTCAAGGCGCAAAGAGAATGAACAGCACAGTGCCCAAACAGCAGTGGGATGCAACAGGGATGGAACAGTGGGAGAGCCTTGAGAACTGTTGAAAATATCAGCACTTCTGAGGTCTCTATGAAAGCTGATGTCTCTACAGTAGTCTTGGCCCTGAGACATGCCTGGCCCCCAAGGCATTGGGAGAACCTCATGAGGATAACACAGGCTCCTTGGATTCCTTATCTGGTTGCCTCTTTCTTAATTTGCTTCACCTGGGGACCTGGTGTGCCACAGTTACGCGGCACGGGTCCTGGTTAACCACAGCAGACAGCGGGTCACAGAAGGAACAGTGGGAGGATACAGACCTAGAAAGGACATGGCTTCAGGAACGACGAGACGCAGACTGTGTGCAAGGGGAAACTGTCTCCCCATCCATGTGGTGCTAGAAGGCGAACTCAGGCAAAGTCAAGAGAGTAGGCAGAGGCTCGGTTCAGTTGGATGTAAGGAGCGGCTTTCTCTGCCCTTGGACAGCTGCAAGCCAGTGAACGCTCCACCCTGGGGAACTAGGAGAGGACACTGGAGAGGGCAGACTCTCCGGTTAGATTTGGCTGGGTTTGAATTCTGGTTTTGCTACTTATTAGCTGTGTGACCTTGGGCAAGTTAATTGACTTCTCTGTGCCTGTTATACAAAAATGAGGATAATTAATATTAGTACCTACTATTAGAGCTCTGAGTTGATAGATTAACTAAGTCAATCCACAAAGGGACTTAGGGCAGAGTCTGGTTCATAAGTGCTCACCAAATGTTAGCTAGTATTTTCTATCATGATTATTTCTGTCTTTATTGTCTTCATCATCTTCAAGGATGCTGTGAATGGGGTGTCCTCACTCTGTGGGGTAAGACGGCAGTCAGCACCCAGGCTGTGTAGTTCAGACTAGATTCAAACCTACTGGCTAAGTGGTGCAAGCTGAAGAACCTTTTGAGCCTCAGTTTCCTCACCTGGAAATCGGAGTAATATTGATACTTCACAGAGGGGCCATGACGTTAGGAGATAAATCCTATCAAGTATAGGGCCTCACACATCACACACGCTCAGTCAGTGTTAGCCCTGTTGGAATGGGTGGCCTCTAAGGCCTGTCTCACTCTAACATTCTGTGAGTCTTCCATCCTGAAGTTTTGTTTTTAGTGGAAACTGGAGAAACTCCTTCCCCCTGTGCCTGGATTTTGTTTCCTCTCTCCTTTCCCTCTTATCTTTCTGCTTCTTTTCTGTCCATTTCCCTCTTCCCCAGGCTAAAGTGGATAATGAGATCCTTAATTACAAAGACCTGGCAGCTCTCCCCAAGGTTAAGTCCATCTACGAGGTACAGCGCCCCGACCTCATTTCCTACGAGCCTCATTCCAGATACACGTCTGACGAGATGCTGGAGAGATGTGGCTATGGAGAGGTATGGCGTCTCGCTCCTCTCTCTGGACACTTGGAGGACAGACAGCAGGGCCCATGACATCTCCAGTACCCTCCATCACAGACATTTTGTCCTCCATAGTGATGGCCCCCTAGACTCCTTTAAACTGGAATGTATAGTCGACATTCAAAAATCAAACTATTTCATCCAAATACCTGGCATTGCTTGAGAAATTAGAGCTGACAACACTGCACCAGTATTTCCATCATCTGGAGATGGGGAGCAGTACCCCAAAGCAGACTGGACACGGGCTTCCAGTTCTCCTGAGTCCCCACCACCCCCTGAGAAACCCAACCTTGAAGCCGAGAACCTGTAACCACCATCATTTGATCTGTGGTTTTCCTTATAGTGGAGAAATTTTATATATTGCCCATGGCTGTCATCCCCAGCCATGCTGAGCAGGCATTTGGTTTTATGAGCCCCATTAGTAAGGCTCTCTGGTTTTTGCACATGGCCTTAAGCCCCCATGCTCAGCGCAAAAGAGAAACTCATGAAAACTCAGCATCACATGGCTTTTGAGATAATTAAATGGTTGCTGGACAAGAGAAACTGTTCTCTGGAGAAGGCAGAGTGGCCAGTACCCTGGAGGTCCTGGCAGTCAACAACCCAGGAGATTTCTAACTCCATCCCAGACCCCTGAGCAGGGAGTATCTGGAGCAGAAGGACCCGGGCTCTGGTAGGCACAGACCCGAGTTCTTGTCCCTGCTCTACCACTGTCCCCTTCCTCTCTAAAGGGACTGGGTTCCATTGGTTTGAGAGCCTGGTGCCGAGACTCTGGGTTCTGGCCCCTGAAATGGACCAAGTATTTGCTAGAAGCTGATTCTCCTGAAGACAGAGATGACACAACTGGGGCCCACAAGCCATAGCCAGCCCCCAGATCTGTTTTGTTTCACTCACAAAATATTGTTTAAAATGTAAATTAGTTTTCAGCATTTAAACATTGGGAGACTTCACATAAGAATCTGCATTTCTGGCTTGTCTCCTTAGGTTAGGAAGCTGTGTTCAGGTGGGGCCGGCCTCCCAGCCTGGCCCTGACATGCTGGGGCTCAGCAGCCCGCTGCAGCTGGGACATTCCGTCTCCTGCTGGCCGCACGGCCCATGGGCCCAACCCCCGCGTTGATGGCATCAGCCTGGCCCTCGCTTGGCCCTACCTTTGGGTCCCCTGCCCTGGGCACTGTCCTCATGAACACAGAAGGGTTGTGAACTGGGAGAGAGAGAGGGAAGGGTCATGAAGTGACTCTGAGCTTGCGTTGGGGAAGCCTGGGCCCTAGGGAAGTCCCTGAGGCCCCGAGCTGTGGGTTCCCTCTCTGAGCCTGGGGTTTCCCATTTTCCAAAAAGAGAGCATAGTCTCCAAGTTTCTTGCTCCCTGTGAGCACCGCTGATATTCTGGAACTCGGAGCGAGGCTGTTACCTGGAGGGGGAGGCCGCGGGCAGCTGAGGCCCTCTCTTTGCTGAACCATTTAACTGCTCTGTCCCTCTCTCTCGCCTCCTCTCTCCTATTGTTCCTTCCACGACTGCCTTCAAACTCTTCACTTCCAAGTCGCTGGGAACGTTATCTCCCTACTCCCAGGTAATTACGCTACTTTGGGAGACCTTTTATCTAATTGTGTCCTTTTATGCTAACCAAGCAGACCCCGGATTTCACCCCTCCCCAGCTTCCCAGGGCTGCTCCTCCAACCAGGGCAGCAAAGCGCCGGTGGCATAAAGGGTAGCAGTGGTTGGGGATAAACCTGATGTACCCTTCTACCCAGAGACGACCCCCAGTGCTCCTGGGATCCTTGGGCAGGGTTCCAGGGGCTGACCCACAGGTTCCATCAAGGGCCTGTGAGCGATGGGTGAAGGGAGGGGACATTCTCTGCACCCCTCCCTGGGTGCCGGGTGTAACTCCGGGAGGGGTTTCTGTATTCGGCAGTGCCGCACGCACCGTGCTACAGCCTGTGGGATCCCGGATTCCCTGTCACACCCCCACCTGCTGCGGCCCACCTCATTGCCGGCCTTACTCACAGCCAGCCCCCCTCTTCCCCCAGGACATCTACGAGAACCTGGACCTCCGGCAGAGACGGGCCTCCAGCCCAGGATACATCGACTCCCCCACCTACAGCCGGCAGGGCATGTCCCCCACCTTCTCCCGCTCACCTCACCATTACTACCGCTCTGGTAAGGAAGGGGGAAGACCCCAAAGGGACAAGAAGAGACAGAACAGGGCTTCCCTGCGATGTCCCTCCCGGCAGGGTCCCCTGCAGGCCTCTGGCCGCTCAGGTGACTGGCTGGGCCTCACTGAGTCCTTGCAGATGCCCTTGGCAGGAGAGTGGAAGAGAAACTCTGGGAAGACGGGTGGTGAACTGCTAGGAGGGGGAAGTGGCTGCAGCCCTCATCCCTAGGCCTGCCCTACCCGGAGGACAGAACCAGCGGCCCGGAAATGGGGCTGTGGCCTGACCTTCACGCGCACCCAGCCCCACCCAATCTCCGCCGTCCTGTCCGCAGCTGGCCCGGAGGTTGGGGGTAAATCCAGGGGGGGCAGCCGAGGGAAGGGCCAGGTGGGGAGGGGGGGCTCAGAGGGGCGGGGTGAAGACACCTTCCTGAAGCTTGGTGGAGTTGATTCCTCCAACCCACGGAACCGACTTTGCTGTGGAGCCCTAAAATGCAGCCAAGCCTTTTGCTGCAGACACCGTGCATGAACGCACGGCCGCCTCCCCGCCACCCCCGCTGTCATCGCCTCCCTGCTGCCTGAACTGCTGCCGCGTTAATGCCTGTTTTCTCTATGCCTCTGTTCTCTCTGGGGACCACTGCCTGCGTGCTCCAGGGCCCGAGAGTGGCCGGAGCTCTCCATACCATAGCCAGTTAGATGTGAGGTCCTCCACTCCAACCTCTTACCAGGCTCCCAAGCACTTTCACATCCCAGGTAGGCGGCCGGCCCGGAATTCCCGCTGTGGGTGCATGCTCCATGGGGTGGCCAGGCACCCAGCACCGGCACAGGAGAGAAGCCGGTTCCTAGGGACGCCCCCTAACCAGTTGCCCGCAGCACCCCACCTTGCAGCCCTGACACATCCACGGGCTTTAGTCCACCCACTTGACCAAACCAGCCTTGGTCAGGACGACCAGGAAACAGCCCAAGGAAGCGCCTCAAATGTCTAGGGTCTCTGATGGGATGTGACAGTCACAAGGCTGAAAGTCAGGGGCTTTTGCACCAAAACTCATGGGATTGAATCCCCATCCTGCTCTTTGTAAGCCTGTGACTTCAGGCCAGTTACTTAGCTTCTCTGAGCCTGTTATTCCTTCTGTACAGCCAGGCACTGTTCTGGGCCCTGAGGTTACAACTGTGTTCAAACCACCCCAGATCCCGCCGTCATGGTGTGTATGTTCTAATGTGGGGAGAGAGATCATAAATGAGTAAACAAATAAGTAAAAGTTTAACTTCAGGTGACAGTAGTAGGTGCTGTAAATAGAATAAAACAGGGCATGTGATAGAGTGACTGGGGTGGGGGACGCTGGGTAAGGTGAGGTAGTCAGGAAGGGCTTCTTGGAGGCGGTGACATTGAAGCCAAAAGATGAGAAGGACCCAGCCTGATGAAGATCCCAGGGGGAGACATCCTGGCAGAGCAAACAGCAAGTACAAAGGCCCTGAAACACGAACTGGCAGCAGGCCAGTGTGGCTAGAGGTGGTAAGCCTGAGGAAGAGAGACAGGTGACCTTGTAGGCATGGTCTGCACAAGACCTCATCCTGAGTTACAGCACAACTGGGCCTAGATCCATCTCCCAACTCCAAGCTCAGGCTTTTACTCCCCACTCACCTTTCCCCAGGAGCTCGCCCTGCTGTTTCATCTACACCTTTCTCCGCTGCCCCAGAAAGGTCCCATCCTGTCTGTCTGTGAGGGAGTGGCAGGGAGGGAATGCTGAACCATGGGCTGTAGCCTTCTGGGGACTTTCACCTGGAATGAGATGTGGCCGCTGGGTGGCGGCAGTGGGCTCCTTCCTGCATGGGGTCCTGCTGAGCACGTGGCCACCTTGCGCCTGCATGCCCACCCTTCAAGCCCCAAATCCCTTCCTCAGCACCAGGTGAGCCCAGCCATTCCTCTCCCCTCACCTTTCTTGGAAGCTGGTGGTGTGAGGTTGGAAGTTCAGCTCTGGAAGATGAAGTCCACCAGGGGAAAGAAGGTGGACCCTTGGGAAAACTTGCTGACCACCTGTCTCTTCTGAGCTCAAATGACCGACTCCTGTCTCCTTTTCTCCTGTCTCTCTCTCCTCCCCACTGTCCCTCGGGGTCTGTCTGGCAGCTGGAGAAAGTAACATCTACCGGAAACCCCCGATCTACAAGCGGCATGGTACGGTCAGGGGCAGAGAAGGCATGGCCAGGCAAGGGGAGGTGGCAGCTAGCGTCTGTGCAGATGGCTCTGTGTGAGTCACCAGGAAGGACACATGCAAGGCTGCTCCTCAGTCCTTTTAGGTGACTGCCCGCCCCCCATCACTCCAGGTGACATTGGAGAGGACTTTGGTATCATTTCAAAAGAGCAAGGAAGGCTGCGTATCCCCTAAGGCCTTTACTACCATCTCCCCAACTCCCCCTTCCCTGCTGTCTGGCGTCCTAAATTCCATGGTCAGAGTAACCCTGTCAAATGAATGTGCCCCTGAGAGAAGCGCTCCAAGGCACTGGGACTCAGTCACTCATCACTGAGACCTGTTCGGTCCTGCAAAAGCCCTGACTGAGCCTCAGTTGAATAAGCACATCCCTTAGTTGAGCACGCAGAGGCGCAGCTGCCACCTGGTCACCCTCACGTGCCTGCGGCTCTAGATAGCTAACAGCAGAGAGCACAGAATTGGTGGAGCCTGGAGCCGGTGGAAGCAGCCCTGTGCCTGGATCTGAACTCACTGAGGTGGCGGAGGGGGCAGTACGAGCCAGAATCGTGGCTCTGGGTGCCTGGGGCCCGATACTTACACAAACATCCTGAGTTTTGGAGGGGGCTGGGCTGGGGTCCAGGTGAGTCTGTGAGCACGTGTGTCTGTAGAGGACACAGCATGTGCCCCCATGTAGCCACAGAAAGGCACCAACCCTGAACGAAGGGAGTTTGACTTTATATTCAGCAAGTGCCCCCAGGTCTCAAGCCCCTCAGGACTGTGTGGATTTTCCAGATGGCTCTGAGAAGCAGCACCAAAGCAGGGAGTCTGGACTGCAGGTGGATGGAGTGGATGAGAGGGCAGATGAAAGGGCTGAATGAGATTGGGGAGTGGGAGGAGCTGCCCGGGACCCAGAGCGAACTGGAAAGCTTTGGAAGCATTGCTGCCTGGGGACAGGGCACAGCCTGGAGCTGGCTGAAGGCGGCCCCAAGGCTCTCTGCTGCCCTGATGACGTGCAGTGTGGAGTCTGTCCCTATGGCTTCTCTCCTGAGAAATTACCTTGAAGTCCCACACATTTCCCCAGCCCTCTCTCTGCCCTAGTCACCCTCTTGCCAGCCTTTGGGACATGCTAACGTCACCTCCCCAGAAGGTTTTGTACCTGCGGTAGGTCTGATGATCACCCCATATTGTGGACACTGCGTGGAAGCCTGAAACTGGATGGCACCTGAGCCAACAGACCAATTCTGACACAGAAGAGGAAACTGAGGCAGAAAGAGGCAGGATTTGCCCAGTGTTACAATCGAGTGCAGTGGCAGGGCTAGGAGCAGAACCGAATGTTGCTGACTCCCTGCCCAGTGCTCCTTCCTCCCTGACGTAGAGTCTCCCCAAGCAGGACTGGCATTTCAGTGCAAGGTTGACCTGAATCCACAACCAGCAGGCTTCTAGAGGGTCAGGACGGTCAGGACAAGGCCACGCCTGGGACATGTCTCATCTTACATGGAGGAGCCACGGCCTTAGTGTTCACTTAGGAGCACACACCTGGGAGTCCATGGAATGTGGTAGAAGGAGCCCTGAGCTGGGTCTGCTCCAGTTCTGGCCTAACTGGCTGTGTGGCCCTGAGCAAGCCCCTTCCCTTCTCTGGTCTTCAGATTCCCAGCTGTCAAAAATGGGCCTTGGCCTCAGGGCTCTTCCATCTCCCATGCTCCATGCCCCAGACCTGGACCTCGAAGTAGCCTCATTCTGCTGGGCTGGAGCCTGGCTGAGACAGGGGCAAGAGTGTACAGGACACTCTTCAGGGACACTCGGCCTCCCTGCAGCTCTCTTCTTTGGGGCCTTTGCAGGTGATCTGTCGACAGCAACCAAAAGCAAAACAAGTGAAGACATCAGCCAGGCCTCCAAGTACAGTCCAGCCTACTCACCAGACCCCTACTATGCTGCAGAGTCTGAGTACTGGACCTACCATGGGTCCCCTAAAGGTAGTATACCCCACGGGGGAGCCAAAGCCAGGGACACAGGGGTCCAGGACAGTCACCCACTCCTTCACACGATCATTCATTTATTCATTTGGCAAACATGTTTTGAGGGCCAGCCACAGGCCCTAGGGAGACACTGGGGAGCAAACCAGCCCAGGTCCTCACCCTCGTGGCAGAGACATAGGTCCTAACTGGAGAGGGAGGTGTTACAGGAGGTGATACACAAGAGGTAGGAGAGCTGACGGCAGGGGCATGCTGTCCAGCCTGGAAGATGCCCAGAACTCATCAGATGCAGAGACTCAGCTCCCCGAGGAAGGGTAGGGAGGAGGTAAGCCAGCAGAGTGTAGGAGCCGTCTGCGAAGACGCAGGATGGGGGAGCGGCTTGCACTGGGGGAAAGGAAAGGCTGTCAGCTTAACCTTGAGCTTGGGGCCAGATCCCGGGGGGCCTTGTGGGTTAAGGTAAGGATTTTTGTATCTATCCTAAATAGTAGGAAGCCATTAAAAGTGGTGACGTGACCAGATTCGCTGTAGGGTAGAAAATGGTTTGGAGGAGTGAAAAGAGAAGGTGGATGGAGGTGGAAGGCTCTTGCAGGCACCCTGGCCAGGGCTCTTAGTGGTCCTCAAGGTGCCGTCCCACCTAGTCAGGCATCCCAACCTGTTTTTCTTCAAGTACGGAGAGGAAGTTTCACCAAATGCCATTTTGATTCAGTTCACACTCTGACGAATCGAATGTGCATTCTGAGCGAAGCTTCTGAGGAGCTGAGATGAGCTCCTTCCCCACCCTCCAAGAGTCCTCCATTTAGAAAGGAGATGAGACAGCAGCACAGCTACAACCCAACGCGGACAGTGGTCAGTGTCCATGAGAGAAAAGTGTCCGGAAGCTGCACAGGCAGGAGAGACCACTCCCGACAGGCAGGAGGGGAGAGGGGCAATCTTAGATGAGACTGTGTCAACACAAAGAAAAACAAAGGAATTGTCTGGGTCACGTGGCTGAAAGTTTTTGTGACACAGGTGGACCTAGAGGTGAATGATCATCATCACGACTTGCCCTGTCCCCTGGGTTGAGGGGCTCCGTTCTCAGGCTGACCCTGCCCTTGGGGTGCGATGAACTCCAGCAGGCCCAGGCTTACCTCCTCCCCTTGGCAGAATGGGGGCTTCTCTCTCCCGTCCACGTCAGACCAAGTCCCAACGCTGCGGCTTACGAGCTCTGTTGGGGCAGTCAGCTTCCCGCGCACCTCACAGCCCAAGAATGGGCCGGGGTGCTGGGCCTCTCCACACAGGGAGCCACGGTGGGGCGGCCGTTCACCAAGTGCACTCGTGCAGGGTCACTCTGCTAGCAGGTGGTGGAGCCAAAAGGTCACCCTGCCCGTCTAGGCCCGACTGTCCCTTGTGCCCTGTCCCAGAGCAGGCTGCGTGGGGAGCATACGCAGGAGCTGATCCTAGCTATCTTTTGGCAGTGCCCCGAGCCAGAAGGTTCTCGTCTGGAGGAGAGGACGACGACTTCGACCGCAGCATGCACAAGGTGAGCAGGCCACACACTGAAGGAGATGCCGAGACGGTATGTTACGGAGGATTTTTTCATTTGAGAGTGATGGAAACCAAATTCAAACTTATGTATGATAGGAAAAAAAGAGAAATATATAACTGAAAAGTCCATGGTAGGATCAATTCAGGTTTAATTAATCCAGCTGCTCCAAAAATGGCCGCGGGGAAATTGTTGTCTGGGCTGTCGTGCCGCCTTGCCTCTGCGTTGGCCTCCTGCTTAGGCAGCTTCTCCCCGTGCAGTGGCGCGTGGGTGCCAGCATGGCTGGTGGGAATGAGAAGTGGTGCCATTGCTGGGGACAACAATGTGGTGAGTCCTCAGAAAGTTAAAGGTGGAATTACCATGTGACCCAGCAATTTCACCTCTGGATACATTCCCAGAAGAAGTGAGAACAGGTACCCAAACAAATGCAGGTACACACGCGTTCACAGCAGCACTACTCACAATAGCCAAATGGTGGAAGCAGTCCAAATGTCCATCAGCTCACGAATGGACAAAAAATGTGGCCCATCCATGCAATGGAGTGTTATTCAGCCATGAAAGGGAACGAAGTCCTGATATATGCCACAGTGTGGATAAACCTCAAAAATATTATGCTTCGTGAAAGAAGCCAGACACAAAAGCCCACACCTTGTACCATTTCATTTACGTGAAATATCCAGAATAGGTAAATCCATAAAGACAGAACAGAGATTGGAGATTACCAGGGACTGGGAAGAAAGGGAAATAGGGAGTGACCGCTGAATGGGTACAAGGTCTTTTGGGGAGGTGATAAAATGCTTTGGAACTAGATAAGAGGTGGTGGTTTACTAAATGACACTGAATTATTCATTTTTAAATGGTTAAGTTTATGTTATGTGAATTTCAGCTCCCTAAAAACAATTAAAAAAAAAAAAGATGGGTACCAGCAACTCCAACAAGAGTCCCGTGGAAGGCTCTCGGTGGCTCGGCTGGGGCCATCTGCCCATCACTGAACCAATCACTGTGGCCAGGGCAATGCAGTCCTGTCATTGGCCAGGTTTTCGGGCCCACCATCAGAGGCCCACCCAGACCACAGGACCACTTGTGAAAGAGCCATGAAATCCCAAAGGAAAATTCCGTGCTGCAAGGAGGGAGGGACCCTGGGTAGAGAGAAATGACCATCAATTGCTCAGCCTTTTCCCAAGCCTGTTCCGTCAGTGTCCTTTGCTTCCTTCGAACTTCATCTTGCTTCGGCCCCACCCCCAGCTCCAGAGTGGAATTGGCCGGCTGATTCTGAAGGAGGAGATGAAGGCCCGGTCCAGCTCCTACGCAGACCCATGGACCCCTCCCAGGAGCTCCACCAGCAGTCGGGAGGCCCTGCACAGCGCAGGCTACGAGATGTCCCTCAATGGCTGTAAGCACTGCTCTGGAGGCCTGCCGGGGGGCTCTTTCCTTCCCAGGCTCATGGGGTGTACATGCGCACTTGGCACCTGAGCAGTCAGGGCTGGGTGGGGCGCTGAGTAAGACTGCACTCTGCCTGAGCAGTCGCTCCTGCTTCTTTGGGGCAACTGAAGCCATGACTTCCAGTCAGGTCATCTCCTAATCATCTAAAGGGCTCAAAGATATCAGGGGCTGCCTCTTGTGGTCGTGAGCCTCCCGTCACTGGGGGTACACAGCAGAGGCCTGGTTCAAGCCCTTTGCCCTGAGAGTCTCTCGCTGTAAGCTCCCTCCACCCATTCCTTGACACAAACGTGCTCTGTCTGCTTGTTCTTACCCCTGTGGGACTCAGTCCTGCCAGGAAATCCTACCTCGAATCAGTACTTGATGGATAGTAACCTAGTCAGGGACAACCACCCTGGTTGTAGGTGAGACTGAGGAAGACGGTGATGGTGATGATGAAAAAGCCGGTTTTAGTCTGTGTTTTGTATGTGTCAGGCACTGCGCTAGTACCTTTCTGTATGATGTCATATATTCCTTTCAATCACTGTATAAAGGAGACACCCCCTCTTCATTTTACAGATAGGAAAACTGAAGCCTAAGGAATTTGTAGAAGTTAGGTTTTAATGGCCGAGCCGGGATAAACTGATGAGCGTAGTTCCCTGTCTGACCACTGGGAAGCACTGTTGTTAACCCCTGCCTCTGGGAACGCAAATCTCAAATCCATTCACTGGCATCTGTGCAGCAAGGCTTACAGAGCACCTGCTTTGTACCAGGTGCTGCGCTAAGCTAGGAGCGGGAGGGAGGGAGAGGTGCAGGTGAACAATTGGGAACTGACCGGGTAGTGAAAGACGCTGCTCCCCAGCAGGGTGGCCGGGTATGCGCGTCATGTCTGTTCGTGCCCGTGAACTGTCCACCGTGCCTGTCCGTCCCCATGAACACTGATCTCTGGCTTTTCTCTCTTGCAGCCCCTCGGTCCCACTACCTGGCTGACAGTGGTATGTTCTGCCCACCCTACCTTCAGTCCATGGCGACCTGTGAGGGCCAGATCTGCAGGTCCCCCTTAGCTGTGCTGACCATACCACATGGATGTCCCATCACAGTCCAAATCTCAATAATCTGCCGCATTGAGTTTGTCAGATAGTGGGCCTCAGGTTTTGGTTCTGGAAGCAGGGTTGCCCTGCTCAACAGCTCCCAGAAAGAAAGGAAGAGCATGCCCTTCATCCACGCCTGCGGGAGCTTGCCTGACTGGGTTCTAAGCTGAAATCCAATTCCAGAGCTTTTGTCCAGAGCCACCCTATGGCCAGGACAGGGCTCCACCACAGGAGGCCAGATGTGCGCAGGATAAGGCCAGAAAACCACATGAGTGGGTATTTGGATGCACCTAGAATTCTTCTGGAGTGAGGCCCCCCTAAGATGATCATCTGCAAGCCTGGACAGCAGTGGGAGGAGCTGGTGGCCTCTGGCTATGGCCCCTGCCTCCGGGGCCAGGCAGTAATATTGGCCATTTGCAGCCCAATGACCTCAGGGAGAGGGGCCCCCAGCTTGGGGCTCCTGGTAATTGTTTTGCTCCTTCTTTTCAGATCCCCTCATCTCCAAGTCTGCATCCCTGCCCGCCTACAGAAGAAACGGGCTGCACAGGGTAAGAGAGGCTGTGTGTGGGGACATTGTCCCCTTGATGCATTAGCTCACTGTTGCAGCATTTAGGGTGATTACTTAGAGGTGAAACCTGGACAACGGCCTTGGAGCTAGAAGTAGGTTAACTAAAGGAACACAAAGGCAATGGTTGCTCTCCTCCCTGTGAGTCCTGTGTGAAAAGGGATCCCCAAGGCAGAGGCTGGTGAATGCCTGATGCTGTGCTAAGCACTAAGTCAGTTATTATTCCCCCTGTTTTGTGGATGAAGAATTAGAGGCATGGAGAGGTGCAGGGACCTGCTCAAGCTCTCACACCCAGTAAATATGGAGTAGGGATTCAAGCCCGCAGTCCACACCTGATTACCTGCTCCACTTGCCCGACATGACTTGGGAGCTCTTTGTCACCCTGCAGCATGAAACCTTCATGGAAGCAGTGAGTTAATTTAAGGACCAAAAGGGAATGAAAAATACATCTTGTTAGCAAGAGGAGAGACTGTGTGACTGGATGGGGCAAAGCAGAGGAACTGAGATAGTTGTTTATTAACTGAGCACCTACTACATGCCAGGCACTGTTCTAGGTGCCAAGGGTCATGCCGGGATCATGCATGCGAGCTCAGGTTCTGGTCGGGGAGACCGACAACCAACAAGTAAAGGTGTGATGTAAAGTCAGTTGGTCATAAGTGCTAGGACAGAACACAAAGCTAGAGGGTAAGGAGAGAAGGAGGTCAGAGAGAGGTGGATGTAAACAGAGGCCTGAGTGCACAAAGGGACCTCACTGCTCAAAGATCAGCAAGAGCCATCCAGGTAGAGAGAGAAGCACAACGTCAAAGCGCCCAGGCAGGGAGGATGCACGGCCGCATGAAGCGAGCATGGAGATGAAGCCAGACAGAGAGGTCAGTAGGGCCCTGCACGCCGGGAAGGACTTCGGAGGGTTTCCAGTAGCTGTACTACGTGACCTGACAAGGGTTTTAATGGGATCCCTCCAGGTGCTATTAATATATGGAATAGAGACTACAGAGGGATGGAAGTGGAAGCTGCACTCCTAGAGGGGAGACTATTTTAGGGTCGAGCACAAACAAGGGATCTGAGCTCCGCTGGAGACGGATGGCTAGTGTTAGCTAACAAACCTGTCCTGCTGAGGGACACACAGGCCCTGTCCTCTGCACGTCCAGAGCCTGGACATTCATTCACACAACAGATATTTATTGAAAGCCTTTTTCATACACCAGCCACTACTCCGGTGCCTGAAATACATGAGCGACCAAGTGAGATGAACAGCCCTGCCCCTTGGAGCGCCTATTCTTGTAGGGAGAAACAGCAAGTAGTAAATAACAAGGCAAATTACATAGAACGTAGAGGGCAGTAACTGCTGTGGGAGAAAAGTTGAGCAAGATAAGGTGGGTGGGGATTTGGGAAAGGGGCAACTTGCATTTTTAGATAGGGTTGCCATGATAGATCTGATATGAAAGAAAGGATGCATATATGCAATAAATGCATGTTTATAGAGTGCCTACTATGTGCTGGGCCTAGGCACTAGGGATATGGCAGTGAGTTAAATCATCCTAACTTGCAAGTGAGGCTTCTCTGAGGGCCCCCTGTCCCACCAGCCCTGCTCTATTTTCTGGAGAGAGACGGGTGGGTACTTCGGGGAGGCAGAGGTGAGCCTGCCTCAGGCCAGCCCTGGCTCTCTCTCCCCTGCAGACACCCAGTGCAGACCTCTTCCACTACGACAGCATGAACGCCGTCAACTGGGGCATGCGAGGTGAGTGTGGGCCTCACAGGGACTTCGGACACACAGGTCATAGCTGCACTTGACCCGCAACCAATGATTGCTATAGACTCTGGCCCACCCCTGGCTGGGCTCTGTCCAAACCCAAGTTCCCACTCCCTTTCACTTCCCACTCCCTCCCTTTTCCCCTCCTCTTCCCTCATCCTCTCAAGCCCCTGGCCTTGGGTGATCTCCAAGCCATCTGTCCCATCTGGGTTCCCTGAGCCATCGAAGAGTACTGTTGTATCGGTACTGCTGAGCAAGAGTTGCCTGCCAGCCCCGGAATCAGGGGAAAACACCACTCAGAGCCAAATGCACATTGTTCCCAGAAAAATTCCATGAGCTCTGGGCTGTCTGCCAGTGGTGCTCTCCCACTAGCCTCCACCAACTCCTACGAGCAGGCTCAGGCAGGAGGGCAGCCCCATAAAAACTCGGAGGATCTCCACAGAAGATGGAGAGTCCAGCCCACGTGCTTCACGACCTCAGACCCATCTTATTTCTGTCGTAAATATCTGAAAAGCTCATTTTTTCCCTAAAACCATATCTCTGGATCAGTTCAACCCCTGCCTCCAGCCATCCATAGTGCTCATACCGGCCTTGATTTGAGATGAAGTCAGCAAGGACAGGGCCTCTAAGGCAGAGACCAGTGTAGTGATGCAAGGCAACGACTGATGGGTTTCCATTTTGTGTGTGTCTCTTTTCTCTCTACAGAGTACAAGGTAAAGGAGATTACATAGACTCAGGGTGTCTCTGAGTCACTAGGAGCCACTACATGGGGGACCAGCTGGAGGATGACAGGACGCCTATGCACAAAAGGGGACATCGATAAATCACCCGAAGGGTCCTCTTAAGACCAGCATTCCCAGTCCCTCCTTGGCCCACTCTCCCTGAATCCTTTCTCGGGTCTCTTGCCTCCAGAGATCACAGCTCCCCGTGGGCCTCAGAGACTTTCTGGAGGCTTCCCAGTCAGCAGATATGAGACATTTGCATTCAGAAGGCCTTGTGTCCACATTAATGCCTAATGCCACCAAGCACTATCAGGGGACTCTGGGGTCTTGCCTTGCCTTATGGGAAGAAGTGGCTTAAGGCTACCAGGCAGCCCCAGGGAGGCAGACCCAGGCCCTCTCTGGCCCTTTTTGGGTAGCAGAGGGAGCCCAGACACAAAATGTGGCTGAAGGGACACACCCATCACCCTCACCGAACCTGCAAAGCCCCACTCCCGCCCTTTCTCCTCAGATCTACCCTTACGAACTGCTGCTGGTGACCACAAGAGGAAGAAACCGACTGCCCAAGGATGTGGACCGGACCCGTTTAGAGGTAAGCCTTTGGGTGTGAAGGGATTCCAGAAATTGCCTGGCCTAACCCAGCTTGGCAGGGACAGGTGGAATGAATGGCTTTAAAGTCACTCAGCTTGTTGAAAAAGCAGAGGTTCCAACCCAGTTTGCTTAGCCCAGGACTGTTCCATAATGTTCTGTGCTGCCTCCTCAATTCAATTAGAATCTGTGCTACACGGGTACAGCCTGTCCCACCCGGGGCTGATGCTTCTGCAGACATAAGTGAGCTGGGTTTGATTCCTGCCTATAGTCTGTTTGATAAGAAGAAATGCAGCACTGGTTTTATGCAGGATTGTACAGAAAACCAGTGTTTATGACGGGAAGGATAGGAGGGCAGCACTGTCCTGAAGGTAAAAGCATAAATAATTCTCGAGTCAGACTCCCTAGTTCCAACCCTGATCCTGCCATCCCTAGGTGGGCATCTTGGCCAAGTGACCACCTCTCTAAACCTTAGTTCTGTCCTTTATAAATTGGGGTGGTTGTCCTGCTTCCCTCAAGTTGCCAAGTGACATAATGAGATACAAAGAGCCCTTGGCATTGAGTTTGGCAGTGTCCTGTGTAGTAAGTACCCCACCAATGTGTGGTTACTGTTATTCAGAGAAGACTACTAAGGCTGGGTTGGATGACACAGGCTTCCAGCAAGGGAGAGGATTTGGCTGGAACATGAAGGTGGGAAGGTTTGGCTGGATGGAGAGAGGTGGGAGCATCTTGTGAGCAGTAAGAACAGCAGAGACAAAGGTGCAGAGGTGGCCTGAGGCTGGCATTGGCTTTCAAGAAGCCCAGTCCACTTGGCATGGAGTTCCAGTCCCTCCCTGGTCATCTCTGATCCAAGAGCACACTCTGCCTTTTCCACCCAGGGCTTCTCCCTGCCACTCCCTCTCCCAGGAATGCCCTCTCCAACTCACCAGCTTCCTCAATCCTCAGGGCTCCATTCTAATGATGACTGTGCCCCAAACCTCCCCAGCCTTCCCCAGGATGTGTCACTCACCTCTTCCTCCAGCCTCCACACCCCACCACCCCCCGTCCTCTCTCCAGAGTGCAGACCCATTTCCTCTTCCTGCCAAAGACTGTCTGCTGTCTACCACATGGCCTGGCCTGGAAGAGGTGTCAGGAAATGTTTGTGAAATCGAATGCAGGCTTCTGTGAGAGGAGGCTCAGACTCCTTGGGACGAGCATATAAACCACCTTTGACATGACTGCTGAGGAATTCACCCAGAGTAGAGGGTTGGGGTACTAGGAATGGAATGCAAGTGGCCCTGGAAGCTCTGTGAGTCCCAGCTCTCACATGCTGGGGTAGCAAAGAGGAAGAGCGTGATTCTCCCCACATTTGTAACAAGGACCTCCTTTCAGGGCCTAGCGGTGAGTGTCTTCCAGTGCTGAAGGGGACAGCTCCCACGGCAGCTCAGAGCACCAGCACTGATGGGTGCAAACGGTCAGGAACCGGCCCTGGAGGACCAGTTAATTGCTCCTTCGTCCTCCAGGATCCCCAGAAGCTCAGACCAGGGAAACTCAACCCTCCCTAAGCATCAGAATCACCCAGGGACCTTTTTAAAAATACCAATACAGGGCTCCATCCTAGACCAATTAAATTGCAATTGAGGAAGAAGCTCAGGCATCAGTGCTTTTCAGAGACTCACAGGAATGTCTAACATGTAGCCTGAGCTGAGACCACTGGGCTAGAGACACTGCCCTAGCCCCTGCACCAGTTCAGGGAGGGGACCAAACTGACTCAATTATTATAGCTAATGTAATTGCTACCAAGGGGTCATCTCAGTGATTTCAGTAAGTTTTCAGGCAGGATATATACCATATACTTTTCTCTTAAAACATAATTTTAAATTTTATTTTGAAAAATTTCAGAACTCCAGAAAAAGTTGCAAGAATCATAAAATGAACATCCATCTACCCTACACTTACATGCACCAATTGTTAACATTTTGCCACATTTTAAGTGCCATGTATTTCTAAAGCTAAAAGCTTCTAACAGTGTACCAACTTTCAAGACTACTTGGAAGGGAGCAAGAGAAGACAGACAGAAGCAGGCAGGGAACAACCTGCCAGGGAAGGCAGGACAATATTTCATTCTGTGGCATATGTGTTTTCATATAAGAAAGAGATGAAAGGACACGGCAGTGAATGGAGAAATACGAACACTAATTTCTTTCATTGACTGGCCTGAGGAGCAGCCACCCAGATCATTTGTAAAAATATTAGTAAGAGGAAATACACCCTAAAATCTTGGCCATGCCTCCTTTACTCGCAAAGGACAGAACAGTGATAATCCATGCGTACGCCCGAACACACAGTGAATGCATGGAGCAGGGAAACGGAAAAGTGAGGACAACCAGGATACATCGAGGGGCACTTAGGTGAAGCTTAAGTCCCCCCTGAATCTTCAGTAGGGGCGGGCTCCCCATTCAGACCAGCTACAGAGAAAACATTCCTTCATGTATTCATCCCTTCAGCAAACATTCATCACACACCTTCTGTGGGTCAGACACCATGCTGGGCACAGGGCGTCCAGAGGAAGCACACCGTAACGGTTCCTGCTTCCACCTGCTCCCAGCCTACACCTCACGATCTCAAGCTGTCTCCTCTCTGTCCCCTCCCACCTTGTTTCAGCGCCACCTGTCTCAGGAAGAGTTCTACCAAGTCTTCGGCATGACCATCTCCGAGTTTGACCGGCTGGCACTCTGGAAGAGGAATGAACTGAAGAAGCAAGCCCGGCTGTTCTAGGCAGAGGCTCTATAAATATATATGCATTTATATAAAGATATATGTAAAATGTCTATACTGAAGCTCGGTATAATCCTCTTGTGTAACGGGACACGCTGCCTGCCATGAGATTTGCTTTTCTGTACTGTCAGGCAAGCCCACGTCATCGAGATATTTTTATGCTCCCTACTTTATCTTTTCTAAGTGCAATGGGGTTTGGGAAGGGATTTGAGGGGACTCCCATCCTTTTACTGGGGATCCTTTTTATACTGAAACATCTGTCCTAACTTGAGTCCCCTAGGTCCAACCCTCTTTCCTAACGGAGGTGCCTGAAGAAGCCTCTTCTCTCTGCTTTGTGGCTCTTTTCCCCAGTCTCCAGGGCAGATGCTGACCATGCAGTTTTCACATCTTATTGGCCCCAGAGGGGCCCTCCCCTGGGAGGATCCACAGTGATCACGTGAAGTCACTGAGCACCTTTGAAAGCCCATGCAGAATGTTCTCATTGCCCCCCGTTAGGAGCTCGGTGCTCTCTGGGGGTGATGCAGTTAGGAGTGTGGGCCTCAGACCCACTCCTTACAGAGGAAATGGAAGTACACAGGGCTGTGGCCTCGCCTCACCTTCAATCCTGCTCCTTCTGTCCTTGACCCTAACCTCTCCCTGGTCCAAACTGACAACTCACAGTAGGAAAAGAAAGGGCACTTTCTTTCCCTCCACCAGTTCCAAATGACCCCTTTGCCTGGCCTGACGGAGAACCAGAGGGAAGGAGTGGGAGCCGGGAGCGGGAGACAGGGCAGGGCACCTGCTAGATGGAGCTGCAGGACCTCGTGGGACCCTCTCCTCTCCCGCCTGCACCCAGCACCTCCTGATCCTTCCCCCTTTGGAGGAGAGGCCCATGATTGCAGTGTATTCTTCAGCCTTACGACAATCTATGTGCCTAACAACTCAACACACCACAGGGCTAACGCTCCCACCGTAGCTCCAACCGAACAACTAGATAGACAACTTCTAAGACCCATCTGAGGGTAATACAGGTCATGTTCCATGGAAAGGTACCTGGTCTATGCCTGCTGGTCCCGGGGCTGGCAGCAACCCACCCGGCCCCTGACTGGCACTGCAAAGTCAGCCCAGTTTCATCGGGGAAACTCCGAAGCATGGCTGCTTGTGAGAAACTCCAAACTGTGGCACTGGCCAGCACCACGCACGATCGTCCCGGGTTTCCCCAGTGGCGGCTTTTCCTGCATCCTTGCCAGCTGCGATAGGGGTGAAAGCTTAACCTTCTCCCCTCCCCTTTCCAAACCTTCCACCCTGAGTTGGTGATGTTTGGTGGGGTCTGTTCCTTCCTGGAGATGCCTTGAATCAGAGGATTTTGAAGTCTTGGAGGCGGGATGAAGACGTAGAAATGACAAGTAGGACTCTCAAGAGGCTGGTCCTGTGACATGGCAAATGTAGAACTGACTTCAACAAACCCTCACTGAGCACTTGCTGTATCCTGGCACTGAGTCGGGGAGGGAGGTGGGAACACTGGGGTGATCACCGTGACCCTGGGCTGGCGGGCCACTAACAATGGGCATCATAAGGCACGTACTCAAACGTGATGCATGTAAGGCAGTTTGGGGAGAGGGCGTGAGAAAGTGTTTGTGACATTACGGAAAAGGCACATGCAGTTGGTGCAGATGAAGGAGAGCTTTCTGGAAGAGACTGCACTTGAGCGAAGTTCAGGAAGGATCTTTGTAAACTGGGGGAAGGCTATCACTTGAAAGGGTCATGGGGTGAGGGGCTGGAAAGGAGGTCTATGCTCTCATCTAAAATGTCAACCCTCGCTGTAACTTCTCTTCTTGGCCAATGTCTTTCATCTGTCCTGACCCTTTAGAAATGTCCCCAGCCAGACGCAATCATTGAAACTGCCTCATTATCACTGGTAAAAGAACTTGGCGAGATTTGAAGGGCTTTTGTTATTGTTGTTGGATATTTCTGTTTCCCATAAAAGCACATGATTTCAACCCAGACCTGCGTCCTTCTGTTGTTTGCTGTGTGAGTGGAAATGAGTGATGTGGGAAGAGGCCGAATCATGCACAGTTTTTCCAAGTAAAAGAGTCTAGAGAACAGCTCTCCCTTGGCCTCAGTTTCTCCTGTAAAATAACAAAATTGGGCGAGGTAAGTATCATCCATGTTGGTTCCTGCAGAACACAGGGTCCTGAAAGATGGTAGAGGATATGCCAATGGCAAATAGGATTCTGTGATCAGGAATTTGGTCTCCTTGACTAGTCCTCCAAAAGCAACCAGCTCAGCCAGCTTTGTGAAACAAGGAAATAAAGTCTTCTCTTTAAAAATGTTCTATTAATATGATCAAAAAATAATACAATACCAATGATATTAATAGTTCCTCATTATTAAGTACCAACAATGACCCAAGTTCAATGCTGAGGCCTTTACACCCACCATTTCATTTAAGCTTCTGTGACAACCCAAGAGGTAGCCATTATTCTTACTCCTCTCTCATAGATGAGGAAACAGCCTTGGAGAGGATACATAATTACAGTGGTGGAGCCAGGAACCAATTCCAGCCTGTTGGACTGGAGAGATCAGTTTGTCGATGCTTATCAGTCAGGATGTTTTCAGCTCTGAGTAAAGAGTGCCTTCTTAAAAGTGACTTAACAATGAGAACACACATTATCTTGCATGACAGACAAAGACCAAGGTGCAGAGCTAGTCAATTAAGCAGCTTAGTGATGCTGTCAGGAGCCAGGACTTTTGCATCTCTTCACTCTACCATCCTCAGTACATTGGCTTCTGTCCTCAGGTGTGACTCCTCATGTTTCTGAAAGGCTGCTGTGGCACCAGCCATCGTGTCTTCACACAACCACACCAAGAGACAGGAAACAAGTTTCCCTTTGAGTATCTTTTAATCAGAAAAACCTCCCAGAAGTCCTCAGTGGACTTCTCCACAGGTCCCACTGGCCGGAACTAGGAAATAGGCCCATGACCTCGCTGCAAAGAAGGCTGGGAAACTGGGAAGTTGGCATTTTCAGCCTGGGTAGTGGGAGGCAGGAACCCTGCTGACGAAAAGTAGCAACAGGGCAGACAAGGAATAGCCTCTAGGTTAGTGAATCACAGTGTCTCTGCCACAGCCACTGTCCCTCCTCTTAGAGACTCACAATGCACATTGTCAATGCAGTACCTTTGTTTACTGCATTGTTTGATAAACTACTCTGACAAAACTCTGTTTAAGAAATGTTAGACTTAGTGTATTTCATCTGTTCTAAAACACACTTTTTTCACATTTTTGACATCTCTGAAGATGAGATGTAGCTCAAAAGTGGCTCCTTTCCTGACCTCCCATTCGGACTCTTCTAAAGTATCATCCCCACCGCAGCCCCTGCAGACAGGTGGCTCAAATGTGGAAAGGATACTCAAGAATGTTCCTCTGCTCCCTGCCCACACATGCGCCCCAACCAATATTTACTTATTGAATATCTGTTGCCAGGCAGGAGCCCTGGGGACACAGCAGTGTGTTAATGCAGGCGTGAGCTCTCATGTAGCTCTGGTCTAGAAGAGGAAACGGACTGTAAATAAGTAAACAGAAAAAGAGATGGCACATAAAGAGAGCATAGGGTGCTAGAGAGAGAAGCAAAGAGGAACTCGCCTCACATGCTTACTCAAAGGTGAGAACAAAGTAGCCAAGGGAAGAGTACAGGTGGGAGCATTCTGGGCACCGAGAACAGCGCACGCAAAGGCACTGGGGTGGCTAAGAGTTTGGCGTATTTGAGGAACTAAAAGTGCCAGGGGAGACAGAGTGGTGCAAGTGAAGCAAGCGAAGGGGAGAGTGAGATTAGATGAGGTGGGAAGGCAGGCGGGGACTGGAACACGCAGAGGTATGGAAGGACATGTCTTACTTTGTGGACACTGTCTGGCTTGCACTGTGGTTGGTAACACACTGGATGCAGGGAGACTTGCCCTAAGGCTTGCTACTGAAGAGTGGTCCCCAGCCAGCAGCACTGGAGCCACCTGGGAGCTTATGAGAAGTGCCCCACTCCCAACCTGCTCAATCCATATCTGTATTTTAGTAAGGACACCAGTCAAGTCTATGTGGACAGCAAAGGGGCACATGGTGAAGTCTGAGAAGCACTGCTCTAAACCATCGACCTTTTATGTTCATGGACAGACACTGCAGCATTTTGTGTCAGACCATCTGAAGTTCTTTTCCCTGTGCACATAACCTTTTTGGACACTGGGGGGCAACCTTACATTAATAAAGCAGAACACAACTGGGGGTGGGGGCACAGAAAGCGCAGAAGATTGGAGCGTAATGCCAACACCATGGTCACGTTTTGCAGCCAAGGAAACGAGCCCATGGAGCATTTGAGCAGATCGGGACAAGCAGCCAGTTCTCCTGTACCCAGAGCCACTCGTGCTCACCAGGCACCTGGCGCAGAAACATGGGGACCGGCTGTGGAAAGTGTCAGCAGCTGCAGCTAGCCACGGAGCACAGCCAATGGTAGAGCAGAAGGGCTTAAAATTCAAGGAGAACAAAGCACTGCTAAAATTTGTTGCAATTAACATTGCAAAATTATGCCAACTCTGTTCATGCCCCGTGCAGAAATGCTTCATTCCACATCAGAGTCTGAGTTGCTAAAATCCTTGACTGCACAGCTATCCTTTCACACACACAGCTATGAACTGCTGCCACCACGTTCAGAGGCGCGGGACTCTAAATAAATAAGACCCAGAAGCCGTGAAGATGAGGGCCAGCCTCTCATTACCACCCAAGAGCCCACTTGCCTCTTTACTGGGCCTGGGCCAACTGGCACAGGGGCATGGGCAGGAGAAACCAAAGGCCTGCAGTCACCCCCGTGGCTAGTCCCTGCAACAAACTGGGGTCAAATGTGCAGATGAATCAGCCCAAAAAAGTAAGGTGACATCTATGCCCATGACCAAAAGTGTTTCCTTTTCCTCAAGGGGTGACTACCCCAGTGTTTCCCCAAGTTTCAGTCACTCAAACACCAACTTCACAATTCGTATAAGGTTAGGTGTTCACCCAGGGCTGTTTATATAATTTTTGTTCAATTAATTCACACCTGATGTTTCTATTTTAAGCAGTATCAGTGAGATTATGGGTTTGTAAAGACTGCTCCTACCGATTCATCACTCATTAAGTATGGTGGCCTGCGTAAGTCTGAGTTTAACCCCCATGTTCGCCAACAGTCTGAGCTCCACACTGGGAAACATCGCTGTCTTTGACAGAAGTGGGAGACGGGGAGGAGACCTGTATTCCCTCCGTCTCTTCCCGATGAATGGTCTTTGTGGAATCAAAGGGGAAGCTACAGAGAGAGGTCACCACCAGCTACCCTGGCAGTCAAGCAGGGCCTGGGGAACCCTGCCCACCTCAGAGAGCCAAGAGTGTGCTCACCACCCGTGGGTTCCTGGGGCATCATGCCAACAGGAAGGCCCTGGACCGTGCTCAAGTCTTTACTGGGGCTGCTCTGGGTCGTAAAGCCTTCGCCTTCGTGGGCACCACCAGGAGCCACGGCAGGAACCTTACAGCACTGTGGCTACACTCAGCTCACCATTTACCAGGCACGAGTTACGGCCCGAATTGTGCCCCTCCCGCACCAAATTCACTACCTTGGAATGTGGCTGCATTTGGGAATAGGACCTTTAAAGGGGTGATTAAGTTAAAATGAGGTCACGAGGTTGAGCCTCAATCCCATCTGACGGGTGTCTTTAGGAGATGAGGAAACAGAGCGAACGCAGCGGGTGCCTGTGCACAGAGCAAAGGCCACGTGAAGAGGCAGCAAGAAGGCAGCCACGCCAAGGAGAGAGGCCTCGAAGGAAACCAAGCCTGCTAACACCTTGAGCTTGGACTTCCAGCCTCCAGACCAAGAGAAAATAAATTTCCATTGTTTAAGCCACTCAGCCTGTGGTATTTTATTACAAAACTCCAGCAAGCTACTACACGGTGTGCAATTAGACTTGCAAAATAGGAATAAGAGCACTCATTTCATGGGGTGCTAAGGACGAAATGACATGCTCAGGGACAGTACCTGGCTGCAGGGGAGGTGTGCATTGGACCCCTTCAGCCTCTCTCCCTCCTTAGATCACTGGTTTACCCAGACTACTCGTGCCCGCTCTGGGCCGGTGCTGGAACTACAGGAGAGAGGCAGGTCTTTGGCACCTGGAATCTCCACCATGAAGGCACGCAGGTCTGGAGCAGCGTGGCCTTCTTTGCCACAGATTGGGAGAGGGCACAGGAAGATGAGGACTCAACAAAGAAAGTGGAGTCTGGAGACGGGGAGGAAGTAGTGACTGCTCTGCTTGCATTCCTGCAGAGGTGGGCTTGCTTTAAAGCCAGCGTCCCCCCTTCAACTCCCCATTAACCTCAGAGCAAATAAGTCCCCTTTTGGTTTAAGCTGCTGTGAGTTGTGATTCTGTCACTTGCCACAAAGGAACTATAATGAACACACTGGCTGCCAGCATGAAGTAACACTGACCGTGGAGTCTTGCATGTACACCTTTGCTCTCCCTGTGATGACAGTCTAAATAGCGCTGCTCCCTGCCCCTGAGGGAGCGTGCGATGGGCCTGGGACTCACCAGGGCGGCCGAGCGAACACCTATGAAGGTGTCAAAGTCTGCCTCGGTCACTCACTGAAAGTGCTTGGAGGGCCTGGACTCCAGGGCCTTTGTGTTCCCAAAGTCCTCTTGTGAACAAATAACTTATTGTCACACAAAAGATGTGTGACTGCCTCTCTAACACACGGGGTCTTGCCCACCTGAACCAGGAGAAACTGTCCCAAGCAATGTGTCCTTCTGACAAAATTATAGCACTGTTTAATGCATATACACACAAAATATTAATACCAGCCCTTAACAGACTAGGTAACAGTAAGTGGAAACTGGGTAGTTCTCATACCTGAGAGCATCAGGTGCTCCTGGAGAGGAGGAAGGGGTGGAATCAAAGGGTGTGATTTACACCCTGCTCCCTGCAGGGGGCAGCCGGGGTATGTGGCTATGATTTCAGTGACCCTTAACAGGTCTGTCCGGCAAAACATCCAGCCATTGTCAATATAACTGTGCTTGCTTTTTGGCTGGATACTTTCTGGACAGACCTCATATTCCCCTAAGCACCTGATGTCTTAGAGGAAACCCACACTGATGAAAATAATCACTAGCACACCCAAGGGGGGTCAGGCCCTGTGCTAAGTGCTTTACGTGTCTCATTTCATCTCCTGGGCACTACTTCTATCCTCATTTTACAGATGAGGAAATTGAACTTCTGATAAGTAGTTCATTCAAGGTTTTACAGCTGTATGTGGCACAGCCTGAACTTGAACTCAGGGATGTCTCACCCCAAAGCCCATGCACTTGACTACTACACAACTACCTCCCTAAAGAGGGATCTGGAGAGCACTTCCTGTGTGCCAGACAAGGTACGAAGCACTCTACATTCGTGGTCACATTTCAGCCACACAACCACTGTGTAAGGGAGGTGGATAAAGAATTTATTAGCTATTAATTTATTAGCTATTAGCCCCAGTTTTTAGATGAGGAATCTGGGGTTTGGAGAGGTTGATGACCATGCCCTTGACTGGGTACTGAACTCAGGTCTACCTTGTTGCAAAGCTGTGCTCTTCCCCTTTGTGCCCCACAAACTGAAGAGAGTGACCCTTGTGGAGACGGAAGGGGAGTGGTTCTGGCGTCATCAAGTCTGGAGCCCTGGGCACCACTGCCGGCTCTGCCCCTAAGGTCTTGTCCCCTTACTTAGTTTCCTCATCTGACAAGTGAAGGGAGCAGACTGGGTAATCTCTCAGGCTCTTTTCAGTTCTCGAGTTTTTCTCGTTTCAGGTTTAAGAAATGCGCTTTGGACCTCTGCAGCCTGGCATCGGCCTGCAGCCTAGAGGTGGAGAAGGGGCATGCAGCCCAGCCTTACAGAAGAGAGGAAGCCCACGCTGCAGTGCTAAGGGCTGGGCATCACCCCAGCCCTCAGGGTGGAGGCACCCAGCTGGACAGACTCCCCAGAGGTCTTCATGGGTCCATAATTTCCTTCAGGTTTCTACATGGGGAGCCTATATATAGGCCAGATTAAGCCCACAGCGGTGATTTAGTTGGCTCTGGCAATGTTTTAAACAACTGGAATTAGCTACCAACATCTTTAAATCAAAAGAGATTTTCACTAAAATCTGGATCTACAGGTTCTCCTGAAAAGTCTGGCCACACCCGGACCATGTCCCCACTGGCCACACTGGCTCAGGGTGCTGGCGACTCGCCTTTCAGATGGGACAAGAATGCCCCGCTTTGCCATGGTCCCCAGCATTCCCATGGCCAGCTCCCACACAGCTCCCCTGCCTGGCCCTGCAGGCACTTCAGTCTGTGAGCTTCACTTCAGGTGCTCTTCCCCTGAGCAAGGACCCAGGGGAAGGGGTGGGCCTCAGGCGGCACTGGAGCACGAAAGCAAAAGCTCCTTTTGCTTCACACACAACCAGTTAATGCATGGGTGCTGTTGACCGTTGAAGTTCAGCCCTGTAGCCGGGGTGCAGGTAGGAGCCCTGTTCCCTGGAACAGGAACTGAAGCTGTGCCAAAAGGAGGGGTTTCCATCCATCTGCGAAACTCTCTCTCCCAGCAGCCACCACTCAGATCTCTATCTGCTTCCCGGGGCCTAGGGTGGACCAGCAGGCCTGTGTCATTTCCCTGGAGAGGGGCTATAATGGCAACATTGTGCTGAGTGGAACAAGAGAGGTTTTCATCCAGTGACCAGCATTGAGCAGACACTCAAGCAAGGGGGCTCTGGGGCTCACCCTGCACAAAGGAGCTCAGGAGAGGGGCCCCAAGCCAAAGAGAAGCCCATGGGCTGGGCTGCACGTCCACAGACGCATGCAGTGGGGGGTTGGGGGGGAGCACAGCGGCATGGCTCATGACACACCTCACCGCAATCTCACTTCCCTCTGCAAATAAACAATCCCAGAGACTAAACGGGACCCCATAACACATGCATTCATAGAAGCCTCCTAGTGCTAAAGCATTCGTTCACTGACTCACTCCACAAGACCAGTTACCACTTAGCAGGGGCCAGGCACTGCACTAAGGATCTAGCAATGGGTAAGACACAGTACCCATCCTCGCGGTGCTTGCAATCTGGAGGGCCAAGGAGAGGCAAGAAGAGAAGTAGAAAATTCTGCATTGACAACCCAGTGGAAGACCTGAGAGTCACCCAATGACTCTCAAGGCAGCTCAAGAACCCAGATCTGAACCCCAATCTGTGATTTTTCTTACTCTTGCCAAGGGCACCTGAGATCGCTGTTTGTCTTCTCTGAGGAATGGTGGGCTGGGGCTCAGTGAAGAAGGCACCCCAGATACCATAATGAGGAATTTGAACTCTACACTGAGAGCAAAGGGGGAGCCATCACATATTTTCAAGGGGGATCTGATTGGGATCATGGAATGGTCACTCTGGCAGCCAGGACAGAAGCAGACCTGAGACCGAGGTGACAAGAGGCTAAGAGGTACGTTTCTCTCACTGGGACAAAGAACCTTTAGCCTCCAAATTTTTCTTTCCCAGGGCTTCCCAGTCCCACCTGATAAGCTAAGAATGAGACTGGGGAGTATCACTTGTTTTCACAAGACTGGGAGCTTGAGGGAGTTGAAAGCTTTCTTCCTGGTATTGTTCACTCGGAACGAATTTGATATCTTTTTACAGAGCTACAGCTCTTCACACAGAATTCTTTAGACAAGCACCAGGCAAACCTGGAAGACTTGGTACTGAGCAAGAAGAAAAGGGAGGACATGAGACAGATCTTAAAAGTCCTTTCCAGAAAGTTACACTCGAACCAAGAAATGGAGAAGAGTGGAGAAAGCCAGGCCTTCACAGCCTCCCTCCCAACCCCTCCCCGGGGTTTCCCACCCAACACCCCACGGGCCAGCCAAACCAAATGCGCCGCAGACACATCCTGCGCTTTCTATCTCTGGGTCTTTGCTCTTGCTGTTTTCTCTGCCTGTAATGTTATCTCCCCAGGGCAGGCTCACCCAAATGTGTCATCCAGTACTACCTCCATAATCAGTAAAAAATTCTTGCTTTGTCTTGATAAACTCCAAAAGCACTTTATCTCCACTCTGGTGCCTTTTCACATACTAATTTGTAATTAAATTATTTTGTACGTATTTATCTCCTCTACTAGATTGTAGATTCTGTAAAGACAGAGGTTATTCCTACTTAGCGTTTGTGCTCCTAATAGGAACTTGCACGGAGTGCAATAAATATTCCTAAGTGAACGAAAAGTGGAGTTAGGTTTTAAGGTAACTATAAACCTCATTAAAGGAAAAAATACATAAAAATACAAAATTATTCCTCGTCCAAAACCCACAAGTAACCGCCTCAGCCATCAAACTCAGTTACCCTAACAACCAAGCTGTAGTCAATTTAGTCAACAGTGCCACCTAGTGGGCATTATGGATAATTATAGAAACCATAACCACTACACCTTAGCAGTAACTTTTTTGTTAAGGTTAGACCTGCGCCCAAGCCGTGTTCCCCCATTTTTACATCTTTTCCAGACTTACAGCTCAGTTCATCCACTCCATAAATTTGTCTATAGATATATATAAATCTTCCTTGGCCCTTTTGACTTTTCTGTTCCAATTCTCTGATAAACCCCCAAAGTCCTCGAAAGTTTCTGAAAAGTTAATACAAGCCTCCATCTGTTTTTGCAATAGATAAGTTCATTATTTTTGAAATTATTTCAAATGAAATACTATGTTTTTAAAAGCATTAATGGGCTAGCCTGGAAACTTAGCTACAATTTATAACCTTGACTTCAAGGGTTCCAGAGTTCAAATAGTGAACTTTATCCACTTGTCTGGCTTTAGAATTTAAACTGACCTTTTCAATTTGGAAAAGTGGTCAGGAACAAAGAGGAGCTTGGAAAATAATAATGGCTCACATTTTTATAGCTATTTATGGTTTACAAAGTGGGTTTGTATCATTTCATTTGCCCGCGGAACAGCACTATGAGGTCAGCATGAGGTTTCCCCCCAGCACAGATGCGCAAGCAAACCTAATAGGCTGAACGTTATAAACTGAGTAAGTGGTGGAGCAAGAGCTCACACAAAGTTTGACTCAAATCCCATTGTTTTTTCCACTACATCAACACACAGGCACACTAAACCAACTACCCACGCAATTTTGCAAAGCCAGCGTTAATTTCTACCTCTCCATAAAAGCAATGGAGAAAAACTTCCCAGTTCAGAGAAGTGTAGGATGCTCTTTCCCAGGCCCGTCTTTGTCTTTGCCTCTCTGCCTTTGCACAAGGTGTCCTCCCCAGTGCCAGAGTGTTCTACATGAATGAGTCAAAACTGGACGCCAGACCTCACCCATTCTGGGGAGGAGGAGTGTCTAGGAGAACAGGGCCTGGACTTCACCACATGAAAAGTCTTAAACTTAGACATTTCATACTGTCTGTAAATGAATTAGACCCAGTTCATAAAGCTACGCTAATAGGATGAAAGAAGCTGACATTCTTCATACAACTTTAAACTTAAATCCCATCCCTGGACCACACTGGTCATAGGAATATTATTTTCTATGTCGTGTGATTATTTTGGGAAGAGCACACTTATCTCCTACTTCATTTTGTATGCTATCAGTGTTCATTTCCACAACTTCACCACTCTGTTTTGGCCATTTCCTCACATTTAAGTACACAGGGAACCTCAAAAGTTAGAATTGTCCAAAGCCATTGACCACCTTTTAGCAATCCTGTCTGTTTCTCCTTTTCCTAGGTGGCTTTCTTTTTGAAGATATTTGTGTTTTATTATTATCTCTCTCCTCTTTCACACCATTATTGACACCACCATAGCGCCCGGTCCACTGTCTGGCACTAGAAGGTGCTCAGGAAAGACCTGTCCGATGGGGACAATAAACCCAGAGGCAGGAAATGAGTGGCAGCTGCAGGGAGAGAGGTTTTGGTTCCATTGGAGAAAAACACGTCCTAAAAGTCTCGGGAACGCTGAAGACAGAGTGGGCTGGACGCGATGGTGAGCCCCCTATCACCAGCGGAGTGCAAGCAGCGCTGAACAGCGCTTGGGTCCGGGCTGGGGTGGGACGTGCGGGCGCGGGAGCGAAAGCCAGGGAACCGGGAAGTGGGTCCTCCGGGCCCCAGCGGGAGGGGCGTAGAGAGCCTGCGGAAGGCAGGGCGTGGCGCGGGCGTGTGCGGGACACGGGACACCGGCCGGCGGCCCAGGGGGCGAGGCGTGCTCCGGGTCTATTCCGGGAGCAGCGTGGAGGGGCGGGCAGGGGCGCAGGGCTAGCATCCTGTCTGGGGGAGGGGACGTGCGGAGGGAGCTCCCGCGGGGCGGACTGGAGACCGCGACGCGCCCGCTGCTGCCGGCCCCGTTAGAGTCACCGTGCCCTGTGCCGCGCGTCCTGGGGATCGGCCGGCGCCATGGACCGAGGCCGGGGTAAGAGGAGCCCCTGTGGCCGCACTTGTTGCTGCCCGGGTGGGGGGTGGGGGGCCGGGAGAGCTAGAGGCCCGAGAGGAGGAAGGAGAGAGGGATAGTGGGGCGGGGGTGGTGGGAGTAGAAGGCCCCGTGCTGTGTGTGCAGGTGCCTCCTGCGGCTGGGGCAGCCCAGTGTCTGTTAGTCCCTCGTGTCCCGGGGCCGAGTGGCTTCCTGTGTTTAAAACCGGTTTCATACACTCAGGGTCTTAACTTCGTAAAAGAATCCTCCACAGGATTCCTAAGTCTGGCGAGCTCCGCACGCCGTGCCCCTCGGGAAGGGTGAAATAGGGTTGGCATATTACAAACCCCACACACATGAGAAGCCCCCACTGTGCGCCTGGCCAGAAGCCTGGGGATACCGAAGTCTGCAGCTGCCTAGCTGCTGGGAGGAGGAGCAGGTGTGCGTGTGCGCGTGCGCCAGTGTGTGGGCGTCTGAGCTCTGGCTCTGTTCCTGACAAACTGTGTGACCTTAGCCCAGTCCCTTCTGCTCTCTGGGCTAGTGACAAAGTTGGACTAGGTGGTCTCCCAGTCCCCCTCCTGCTCCAGCTCTCAGGACATGAGTGTATTTGATAGAAATGTCACAGAAGTGGTGGGGGCTTGCAGAAATTGGAATTAAGGAAAGAGAGCAGCATTCATAGGCAATGTGCTTAAGAAAAGGCCTGGACCTCTCAAGGGGGCATGTGTCTATCAAGAAGTGGCCTGCTTGGACATGGAAACAGTGTCTAAGGCTGGGGCACAGGGTCCTAACCCTCCACCTCTGGGATCCAGAGGGATTGCAAGTGCGAATGCACTTGGTAAACTGGCAAGCGCTGTGCCAACAAAAGAAACATTATTATTCTTGTTATAACATTAACGGAAAATTCCTCCTTCTCCCTACAATAATCTTACTCCCTTCCTCCATCTGCCTGTTTGCTGTGCTGAGGCTGCAAGCAAGCGGGGAAAGGAGTGGTCAAGGATGTGGAAGCAATTAGGGGGGGCACTGACGGCAGGGATGAGTGCCCGGGCAGGTGTCAGGGTAACCTCCCCTCCACTCCCATTATAGATAAAGCCAGGGTTCAAGGGCTGCAGGGGACCCCTAACTCCCAGTTCAAGACTCAGGCCAACCCCCACCCCCGCCCCATCCCCAACACAAAATACTACATACACATACCCTCTCCTGTCAAGGCCTGGAGGGGCAGAAAATGCAGAGGGGGCTTCTGTTTGGCTCTTTGGGGATTGAGGCTGTGATTCTAAAGCAGTTGTCACCTGCTAACGGACTCCTGGACAAGTTTCCCAAGAGTATACACACTCGCCCAGGAGGCAAAAAAAATAAAGAAAAAAGAGGCACCTCTAACGTCCCTCAGACCACTGTCCCCAACTCCCACATCTAAAGTAAAGTATCGTGCCCCACCCCGTTACCCATCACAGGTTTTCAAATTCCACCCTGTCCGTCCCCAGCACAAAAATCCATACCTAGCCTCCCCAGAATTATGGAAGGCACGCTGTGTCCTCCTTAGATGCACCAAGGGTGACAATAATTCACTTAGTTTTAATAAACACTTAATTACCCACACCTCGCTTCACCAGGCTGCCTCCAGAGCACTCTTCCTAGGAAGCCAGACTTCCCGGCAATCTGTTAGGACTCAGAATGTTCTAGCACTTCTCCCCTGCTGTGGGCTTCCCAAGCCTGCCTGCCTTCTCCTTCACAGCTCTGACAATGTACCATTACTCTAAGACGGGGGTGTCCACACTTTTGGCTTCCCTGGACCATAACAGAAGAACAACTGTGTTGGGCCACATGTAAAGTACACTAATGATAGCTGATAAGCTAAAACAAACAAACAAACAAAAAAGGTCTGTGCATAGGTTTTATAATGTTTTAAGAAAGTTTACGAATTGGTGTTGGGCTGCATGCAGCCTGCGGGCCATGGGTTAGACACATTTGCTCTGAGAGTTATCCAACTGCCTGTTAGTATCTACCTCCCCTGCCCCAGTGGAAGCTTCTGGAAGACTGGGAATGGATCTGTGTGGTCACTCTGCTGACATAATACCTTGCAGCCAGTAGGAGCTCACTTATAGTGGTTCAGTTAGTTCATTAGTAATATGAAACAGACTTTATGGTGCACCTCAGATTAACTGTAATGCTCATTCATCAGAATAGTTCTTGGTGACTTGCAAAGGCTTTCTCAAAATGTGAGCAAAATGGATGGGGCACACAGCACCAGTTTATCTGTCTAGATCCTTAGTTGTAGTTGTCTACTACGATAAATGATTGCAAACATTTTATGAATTAAAACTTGACTAAATTATTAATTAGAATGTAAACTCTGTGTGTGTTTTTAAGATAAAACATGAGACTTGAAAAATCATCCTAGCAGACCTTTCTTACTGTGGCCCTGTCCCCAGGTGGGTGTGTGCACACGCTCTCATTGTCGAGGAAGCTTTCAGAAGTATAGGTCTCGTTTCCACCCCAAAACCTACCATGTGGGGAGTGGGGCTGTTGTGCCCAGGACACTGGGGAGGAAACTACACTTTGGTATTAATAACAATAAACTGAAATCATCAGGCTCTTACCATGCACCAGGCACCACGCTCAGCTTTTTTCATGCCTTCTCTTAGAACAAGTGAGGGGACAGGGGCTGTGAGCAGGTACTATCATTATCATTAATCCTCACCTCATTAGAGAGCAGGCTGGGTGGGTGTATTAGGTGCATTTGCCGTAACAGAATACCATAGGATGGTTTAAACAGCACTTACTTTCTCACAGTTCAGGAGGCCAGGAGGCCAAGATCCAGGCGCCACCAGGGTTGGTTTCTGGTGAGACCTTCCTTCCAAGCTTGTAGACAGCTGCCTTCTCACTGTGTCCTCACATGGCCTCTTTGTACACATGGACAGAGACTTCAGTGTCTCTTCCTCTTCTTAAAAGGACACCAGTCCTAGGGGATTAGGGCCCCAACCTTATGACCTCATTTAACCTGAAGCACCTCCCTAAAGGCCCTGTCTCCAAATGCAGTCACCATGAGGGGTTAGGGCTTCAACATACGAATTTGGTGGGGAAGGGGATACAATTCAGTCTGTAACATCAGGGTTAGGTCACTGACATTAACTCGCACAGTCACACACCATGAGAGAAACAGAGCTAGGTTAGATCCGAAGTCCTGCTCTACCTCTTGCTTCTTACCGCCTTCATGGTGGCAGGTGACCTGCCCACGCCCTGGAGCAGGACTCGGATGCCATTTCTTCCTGCTCCAAGCCTGGGCGCCTCCATCACGCTGCAGCTGCACTATTCAGACCTTCAGTAGCAATTACAGCATCAAAGTCAACTGACGAGAATGGAAACAAACCTGGGAAGTGGGATTTCTCTTCTAACAGGATATGTGTCTTCCCGTGAGTAAAGCAGGTTTCACAGGAAGCAGTAACGGACTTAGAAACCACTTACGTATTATAATGAAATTTCTTCTAGCAGGAGTTCCCGATTCATGAATATCATACAAAGAGAATCAGCCACTGGTGAAGGTAGTACCTTCACTATAGACTAATACGACGAATACACTACCTTCCACAGGACAAGTAATTAACTATCCTTCTATGAGGATAAAATATCGATACTGATAATACCTATTTGGGGGGGGGGGTTGTTGTAAATATTAAGTGCATGGGAAATACTTTAAACAATGCCTAGCATGTGGGACCCACTCAATAAATGCTGGCTACTGTAATAATGACAATCTTTTAAAAATCAGATTCCACATAATAAAACTGCACTATAGGACTTTGCTTGGCCCCTCCACAAGCTGGTCTGATGACACTTTTTGAGTCCCTACTCTGTTTTAAGTACTGAGCAAGACAGCTTTTATACCACTCAAAGACAGAGCCCATGTCAGAATATTCTCTGTATCCTGGAGCCCCTTCACGGTATTCGTCTCTTGGAAATCCATCCCTGACCTTCAATAACTGGACCACTGTCTGACTGACATTTCCGAGTGAGCGATAAAATCATAATACATACGCCAATATGTCCATTTTTCTCTTATTTATCCTATTTATGCATCCCTGCTGACGGTGGCTGTGTCTTTACAATTTTGCTTTTGTGAACTTTCCAGACTTCTCAAGCCAGCTTGTTTTTAAAGTCTTGGTCTAAATTTTCTCTTATTTTCCTAATGTCCAAGGTTATGTCTAATGTGCCTGGCTCATATGAAGTCATTGATTTCCATGAGATTCCTTTCCACCTCACAACTACTTCTTTTTCAACTAATTGAATTCAACCCAAGATGGGAGTTACTTTTAGTCTTCCCGAGATCATACTGTCTGCTGGGCAACTCAAGAAATAACTTTGACGTTCTTCTTTTCATTAAATGAAATTTTTATTGTTCAAGAGTGATAGAAGAACCTCTTCTGTGCCTTGCACTCTGTTGAACCAGCTTTGAGATCCCTATTAGAAAAGCCACATCTTTCCTATCCATAGCTTCCATTGACCAAGCAGCCTGTAGCTATACCGCTGATGAACCTGTCTCCATGACTGTGAACTCCCATACCTTTTTCCTGACACCCAAGTTCATTCTCTACTCCTATGAGTCGGTCACTGTCCTTCTGAAAGGACCACTCATCCACACTCATTTTTTTCCATCCCGACATGATCCATGAGGTCGCCTTCATCATCCTGGAAACTCAATAGGGCTTAATGGTTCAGAGAATGGACAGACTGGGGTTTGAGGTCTGACTGAAACTTCCTAGCTGTGTGATCTTGTGTGAACTGGGGAAATTACTTAATTTCTCTGAACTTCAGTTGTGTTTCATTTGGAGTATCATGGGGAAAGCTAGCACTTCGGAAACAATAAATCACAGATACTGTATTTTTCAAATATAATTACTTGGAGTTTAGCCACATTCCACAGTGGGTGTGTATGAGGTCAGACAATTAATTTCATGAACTCATCCTAGAAAAAGTGCCACATACCTCACTGCTGAACATCACTGTGGTCACCTTTGAAGTCCTCCCCTTGGGAAGCTGTGCACTGATGTCAGTGCCTAGTCCACCCCTCAAAGCCATTTTGGAACTCTTTCTGGAATGGCCATCAGAGCTGTCGTCGTCCCCAGAATCTGACAATGAAGTTCACGAACTTGCCACTGTGCACTTAGGTTGGCAGCGCTGTGCAAACAACTCTGTAAGGTGTTGCAACTCTTTCTAGGATGAGTTCGCGAAATTAATTGTCCACCTCCGTACAGTCCTATGGGGCCGTGGTATCTGACCTCACTCTCTTCCCTGCTGAGGCTTCTGCTGGGCACTGGGCACCACTTCCATTGCCTCGTCCCCCTCGGCCTCCTTAGCGTTTGGCGTCTCGATTTTAGTCCGGGCTTTTTCTGCCTCTCCCTCAAATATCAATTTCAAACCTCCCTTCTCACGTGGGTTACTGCCAAGTAAGTTCCTCCCTCCCCACCCTCTGCCAAGGGCCTATCATTATTCCATTCTGTCTTTGGTTCAGAAAAACAATTCTGTTTGTGGATACCATCAACTTCTCATACCCTTCTTACCCTTCAAAAAAATTTTTACAACTGAACAAAAAATTAAACACACACACACACACACACACACACACACACACACACACACGTCGCCCCTGCCATCCCTGTCGCCCCTGCCATCCCTAAGCACTTTCCTTCCTCCTGTCCTGGCCAGACTTCTCAACTGCAGCTTCCTGCTCCTTCCACTCCCTCTACTCCCTGCAGCCTCACTTCCAGTAATTCCCTGCTGCTGAAAGCCCGCTCTTGAAGGTGACACGTGGCTTCCATTTTTGTCTCTTCTTTCTCCTCTTCACGGTCCCCAATGAGAGACTTCTTAGCTCTGCTGACCCTCTGCTTTTTCCTAAACATATTCTCCTACCTTGCAGAGGTTTTGGAACTGAAGAAGTCTAGGTTAAATAACCACTGCTCCATCCCTCCGGGAAGCCTTTTCCGCCTCCCCCATCACCCAGACCCACTGTCATGCAGCCTCAGAGCCTCTGCCTCTTCTACCCTGAGGCAAGTGACCCAGTGAGCCTGTCCCCTAGGTGTGTAAAACACCAAGAATCACACCCAGCACTGAGAGACTGAAATGTGGTACTGTTTGCCCAGCACCCAGTGCCTGGCTCAGGGTGGGTGCTTCCTAACTGCTCTGTCCCACCTTCCCCCTTGGCTTACCTGCTTTGTCTTCTTTTATGGCTCTGGCTCCTCTGTCCCCTTATCTCCCCACCACCCTGGCCCACTCTCTGCACTCACTCCTGTCGAGAACCAAGCCCCCCTAGGACTCTCAGTGCCCATCCTCAGCCAGGAACCAGGCTCCACTCCTGCATTACCTCCTGCCCGTGGTACATTTCCATTTGAGGCCAACTCATCCTTTCAGTGACCCAATTTTGAACTAATCTTATTGACAACCAAATCAGATGACCCTTCCTGTTTCTCTTTTTCTGTTAAGAACACCACCACGTGAGGAGCTACTGAAGGAAACGGGGGTTTGTGAATGAGACTAAATCTGAAGGGGGGACACGGGATCAGGCTGTAGAAGAGGTAATAGAAGGACTCTCCAGAAGGCTGTACCAGAGGCTAAACAGGCCTCTTTGGCCTCCATGGAGGAGAAGCATACCAATGAAAAGAGGTACTCAAGAACGGAATTAGAGCTGCCCAGGGACATCATGAAACACAGACTGAATGTCCACGGATCAGAGAAGCCACAGAATCTCTCCTGTGAGTTGAGAAAAACTGTCCTTTAATACTCAAGATGTTTCCACAGACATGACCCTTTCGCAAATTACAGACAACAGGACACCTAGGAGTGCATACTTCAACCAAAAGCATTCATCTTCTATTTAAACATACACTTTAACGGACGTTATGCACCATCTCTGCTTGTGGATGGCATGTGGGAATCGGAGGGCCTAATGCAATGAAAGACTGTTTTTTAAACTACAGACCTGATCATGTTTAAACCCTTCAGTAGTTCCCCACTATTCTCAAGAAACAGACTACATCCTTGTGGTGGCCCTCTAGGCCCTGCCCTGTCTGTCACCAACTTACTTTGGACCCCTGTCCCTCCCTGACTGTGGGCTCTGCTCACACGGACTGACCTTGGCACCTTCACCTGATTAACACCGCAGCAATCTGCTCTCAAATGTGACTTCCTCAGTACAGTTTCTCCCAGTCTCCCGAGCTGCAGCTCCCTTTTAAGGTACACTCACCACCCTGTGCTTCGCACTGGTGCCATTTGCACAGTTATACTGAACTGTGTGACTGAAATAGCTGTTAATGGGAGCTCTGTGAGGGAAGGGCCCTTCTCACCTGCTCACAGCGCCTAGCGTAATGCTTGGCACGTGGCAGGTACTCAAAAACTGGCTCTTGAGATGACATATAAATGAAAAAATAAAATTCACAGAATAGAAGGTGGATATGGCAACTTTCAGCTCTAGGATTCTCCATTTCAGTGATTCTCATTTTAGGAACAAAAACATACGCGTAGACTTCATTGTTATTCATCATTTCCTTTCCCATCATCCTTTATATTATACAATAACACTCCAAATGCTATTGACTGTTATGGGAAAATGCATCGTGGATGGCTTCTTTTCCTATATCCCATCATCTCCTATGGGAGCTTCCTCTTTCTCCTCCCCCTTCTCCAGCCTGCCTTTAAAGACCACTCCTAATTTGTCAAAAGCAGTGATTCTCAAATCCAACTGGGCTCCGAATCATCTCCTATGGAGCCCACGGAAAACACGCCGCCAGAGCTCTGATCAGAGGCTTGGGAATGTGTATTTTTTGCAAAGCTCCCAGGTGAGTCTCATGTGCTCACTGTCCTAATGCACTGCTGTTTTGCATGAACTCTGACCTGCTCAAACCCCCTCTGGGATTCCCTGTTGCACTGCCCTTCACACTTTTCAGCCAAGTGGGACTCTGCATCCATTACCAAAAGTAGCCTTCTGAAATGTCTCATTTTATCTTTAAAAAGCCCAGCAAATTTTCTATGATAGTGCATAATATATCTGAACACACTCCTGCCCTCCAAAAATCTTTGTGCAATGGATCTCTAGAGATGCACGATGTTTATCTGGGGGCCTTTCCTTCCCTACTCCATCCTGCACCCTCCCTTCCCCGCCATGGGCTCACAGGGCATGTGAGCTGTAGCCTGAGAAGACAAACCTCCAACAAAATCCCAGCACACAGTGCCAGAGTGGAAATGGATCTGGACATGAGACAGAAATCCCACATCCTAGCCCTGGCTCACACACGCGCTTCTGCAGTATGAGAACACATATTTTTTATGAAGCGTTTAACTTTCAGAAGCCTTTTCACATTCGCCAGTTGTGTCCATTTCAGCTCAGTGGCAGGGAGGTCGAGCATCATGGCATGCTTTGCTCAGAGCCTGGCAACCTCTGGTAATCATACATGCTCTCCCTCGGCATCGTTCCAGGGACGGGGTCACGATGGCCCAAACGGAACCTGGGTAATAGGAGGCATATTCAGACAGAGGACTGACCACGAAAAATCCTTTCTCTGGGGACCCCTCCAGCTCTGAGTTTCTCTTCTGTGACTTCTCTTAACTCTGGCAAAACATTCTTCCCCCATTGGACAGATGCAAAAACTGAGGTTCAGAAGGATGACTCTGCTCTTCCTCCTCCCTGAAAAAGACCAGTCAGCATCACCCCTTCGACATTCTCTCTGACTCTGGGTTACCTCCGCCCTCAGTCCTGGCTTTTAGATTTTACTGCACTAACTTAATGACTCCTCTATGTATATATGAGTCCTGTGGTCTGAGGCTGTCTTTTCATCTCATTTCCAGTGTCTAACACATAGCAGATGTTTAATAACAGCCAATGAGTGCTCACGATGACTTAGGCAGTTTACATGTATACGTTGAGCCATTGAACCCTCTCAACAAACATGAAGTTATGTAGTTTAGCCTTCAAGTCTACAAAATAGGCCATTAATTTTACTGGGGGAGAAATTCTATCCAAAAATACTGCCTACAGCTCTAAATTCAGAGTGTCTGTACAATGTGTAGCTTCTATTTTCTAAAATCACAGATAGGGCATGTATGTGAATTATTAATATATAAACATGATTTTATATGAAAAGTTATATAACTTAGGGCAAAATCTGGTGCTATGGTAGGCTAAAAATGTGTCTGGCCCCTGCCAGTGTGTGAATGCATGGACTATTTGAAATTTTTTCTGTATCTGTGATATTTATCTTCCTTCAGCACTGCAGTCTCACCCCCCAAGGGAATTCAGTGGGAATGTTTATCATGACTTCATCCTCTGTTGCATTTTAAAATTACTTCCTGTTACTTATTTTCATTACATAATAACCAATTTGGTGGTGGTGGTGGTGGTGGTGGTGGTGGTGGTGGTGGTGATGGTGGTGGTGTGTGTAGTTAAATACCCCATTTACAGATGAAGACACTGAGGGTTAGAAAGGCTGATTTATTTACCCAGCCCTGCCCACCTGCAAACCTAAGATCCTTACCACTGGTCTCCACGGAGCCTCCCTGAATGCTGGAGAGTCACTACCAGATCAGTTATATGAAGGACTTGCAAGATAAGCCACCAGGTAAAGACGTCAAGGTGGGGGCAGGGAGACTGCAGAGAAACAGAGGAGGGAAAGGGGGGTCTGAACAATTCTGGGGGACACCTCTGTCAATGAATGGTGTGGCCAGGCAGCTGACGGGAGATTTGATTTCTTAACCCTTCACGCCCCTCCCGCTGTGGCCCTGGGAGTTCTGGTGCTCGCCCTTCGGGAAGCTCTCACCCTCCTGGAATTAACAAAGAAGCTGCCCCCCAGGATGGCCCAGGCTGGGTTGGTTCTCCACCTGAAACCGCATTCAGGGAATCCCAACCACACCCCAAGTGGCGGGTGGAGGTGTAGAACCGGCCAGGCAAGATTCTTGTCCCTGACCCAGCTGTCAGGCTACAGCAGGGGCAGAATGTGGCATCACATTGCGGTCATTCCAGCTCTGGGGGACTTACGGACAGCAGGTCCCGCAGGAGGCAGGCTCAGGGCTTTTTATAGCCCTCTGAGAGCCTAGGGGAAAGCTGATCTGACAGGGAGAAGTGGGGCATGTGCCCTTTCCAGGCACCACTCCCTCAACCGTGTAGTCCCAGCAAAAGGGGCCCGGCTAAGTGAGCCATGTGGAGGGGAGACAGTACGCTTGCCTTCAGGGAGAAGGAATCCCTACCAGACCCAGTTCTGTGAGTCCCCTCCTTGGGCTTTAGTTTCTTCACCTCTCAGCTCAAAACATTATCGTGCCGGGATCCGCACACCTCAGCCCCAGGACCAAATCCAGCCCGCTACCTCCTTTGTAAATACAGTTTTATTGGAGCACATCCATTAGGTATGGCCCATGGCTGCCTTCTCACTACAAGGGCAGAGTTGAATGGTTGCAACTGAGATCATGTATGGCCTGCAACGCTTAGGGTATGTACGGTCTAGTTCTCTGCAGAAGAAGTCTGCCGACCCCTGGATTAGACTGGGGAGGGTTGGGAGTGTCTGCCTGCAGCACTGTGATGAGAAGGGCTCTGAGGGTGTGTCCAGATAGAGGAAGGAAGCAGTGTCCTTGGGCCGTAGGAGAGTGTGTATTCAAGAGTAGTGTGGAAGGATGCCATTCACCAGGCTTCGCAAACTCCTTGTAGCCCCAACATCCTTTTGCAAACAAAATCTTAGGCAACAGAGGTGCTCTAGGTGCTCTAGGGAACGCTGAGGAGAGCCCACCCCCTCCTCCCTGCTCCCAAGGCAGCCCCTAAGGAAGCAACACAGGTCCCATAGCTCCATCAGAGCAGCCTGTGAAAACCACCTATCCAGCCCTGCGCCCCTCGTTTTATAACTGGGGGAACCACAGCTCAAGGAGCGGCGTCTTGTCTCAGGTCGCACGATCAATTCCCAGTTGGTTGGCTTTTCACAGGCCCGCGAATGTGGTCAGGAGGTACCAGCAGAGCACAGCCACATCTCTGCGGGGAGAAAACCTGTCCATGGGCTGTGAGGGCCTCAGAGCTGCCATTAGTCCCTGGCTGGCCCTGACGTGTCCTCACTGACCCAGCAGCCCACAGGGTTCAGGGCTGGGACTTGGGCCAGGACACATCGCTGAGTCCTGCCCAGGCTTCACGGGGCTTTGGTCAAGGCTTAGGAGCCTTTATTCTGAGACCATCAGAGGAAAAAAAGAAAGAAAAAAGAAAATTGAATTGGACCCTGTTTTTTATTTGAATTTCATGGAAACCAAGACACATTCTTTAAAAATCAGAACATAGCTTATAATTGATAAATTAATTTGTTCCTTTTCTCTTTTTTTTTCTCAAAAAGTTGTTTTTATTGATAAAATTATTACGGGCACCTAGAATGGAGAAATTATGATAATTTATACTAAAGTCTTCTTTTGAAGATGGAATCAGATTTATTCATTTGTAGAATAAATATTTTTCTTCCTGCCCATTCTTGTTGAAAGGTTTGCTGAGAGCAGATCCAGCTGATAGGAAACCAAGGGGGACTTTTTTTTTAGCTCCACTTGAACCAAGAAGAAAACTGATCTAGGAGTTTTCTGGGAAGCCAGAGAGCCTGGGCACATTTCCTCACCCCCAGCCAGCAAACAGGTGCAGCTCCAAGGGGTTGCAGAGGAGAAGCTCAGGGTCCCTCCACCCTGGAATCTCCTAGTGAGGCAGAGAAAATAAGGCCTGGTCAACAGTGCCTACGACATGAGGTCCTATCTAGTCACTGTCCATCCAAGAGAATATATACAGGACCCAAGGACTCCAGGGACACTTTCTAGCCAGGAACCTCAGAAGCACTGGGGGCTGGCAAGACGGAAGGCAGAAAGAGGTACAGAAACGTGCTGGGGTACAAATCGGCCAGTGTACCTACAGCCCAGAGAAGCAGTAGAGGCGAAATGGAACCCCGAGTCCTTCCCAAAAGAGGGGCCTTATCTTCCAGGTCCCTACCTGGGTGTGTCCCAGTCCCTGAGAGGCTGTGCTAATAATAGAGGCAGCATGATGTGGGAGCTGAGTGCTTTGGCTATGGTGTCAGTTTGCCCGGGTTTGAATCTCAGCTCTACTCCTTCCACTTAATTCCGAGTCTGAGTTTCTTCAATTAAAAACGGAGATGACAATCTCTTGTCCACCCACGGGGGATCAATGGATTCATGCAAGGAAAGTACTCAGTACATAGGAAGCATTCAATTGAAAAAAAAGGGGGGGAGGGAATGCTTAAAATACAGGTTTGTAAATGATCACCTTTCTTAATGAATTGGAATGGGATCCAAGTTCTCTCTGTAACACTCGGCTTCTCTCCTGTCGCCTCCCTGTCCCGGGAAGGGATGGAATTACAGAGGAATTGGGCATGAACCACAGTGAGTGCGTGCAGCATGTGGAGCTCTTTCATCTTCTGTGTCACAAAGGAAACGTGTTGGGCCCTGGGGAGCGCTTGATGGAGTGTAAGCAGGAGGGGGTTATGCTAAGTGTTGCCATTTAGGGAAACTATTAATGCCAGCAGTGAGCTCACCACGTCAGAATGAAAAGGGAGAACGGTGACCACTTAGGAGCTGCAGCAAATTCAGCAGGTGAGCAGCAGACTGTGTAAGATTAATTCACCTTCATGTTTCAGTTAAGGACAGAGAGACATGAAACTTCAAACTCTGTCCATTTTCAATAGAGTTCTAATAGTGTAGAACTGTTGGGTGAATGGGGGAACAGAGAAGCCATGTTTGTCTGGGGCTCGTCAAGACTCAAGACATTCATTCCCAGGACCTTCAACCATCATTTTCTTGATCCCCACCCCTACTCCTGGAGGCAGGAATCACCCCAGGGTCTTCCAAAGCCTGCCCCAGGGTAGCTGGGCTCCCTGTGGGGCTGGATTCCTGGGCACCTGGCCCAGAACCAAATCCAGGGAGGCTTTTTCAGGCGAGGGAAAGGAGGGAGAAAAGAGGAGGGACCACCTACGTGGCAGAAGTCAGGGCAGCCATTCTGACTTCTTCAGCCTCCCACCTAGAACATTCGGGCTAACCCCTGGGTGATGCCTGAATCCCCTGTGACTGTTAACATCAGCAGTGATAACCAACCTTTACAGCAAGACTTCATACATCATCTCCCATTCTGCTCACCACAGCCTTCTGAGGTGAGTGCTCTCATAATCTGTTTCACAGATGAGAAAACTGAGTTGACATTACCTGCCTAGGGTCACTGGGCTAAGGTGGGCAAATCCCAGATTTGATTCTGGGTGGTTTTGCCCCAGGTGCTTAGTGCCTCAACTACCCGCTGTACTGATTCATGTCTCGGAAGGGGAGACATCTGCCTCTCTCCTTAGTTCAGATTTCTGGAACATTCTTCTATATGGTGAACCTAATATTGTGGTCTTGGAGCTGCCACTTACTAGTCCAGGCCTGCCCTCCTATGCCCTAGTGGCCCATGTCTGTTCCACCCTCCCGCTCCCCCCACCCATATGAGCCCTTCTGCTCTTGGAGACCGTTGTCATAGGCAGGACTTACAGCCCCTCCTTGGCCTGTGGACCTTCCTCTGAATTCTAGGTTGCCTGTTAATCCCTCCCCAGTCACCTGCTATTGTTACCATCACTGTGCTGGGCACTGGGCGACAGGGGCAGATACTAAATAAGGCACCATCTCTGCCCTCATGGTTTCACAGTTTAATGGAGAAGGACAATGAACAAGCCACCTGCTGTGGAGGGCGTAACAGGAAAGCAGGACAGGCCTCCTGGAGGAAGCAGCCTCTATACTAACTCTCAAAGGATGTGTGGGCACTATTTGGGGAGTGGGGGAGATTTTAAGTAACAGTCCACTTGATATGCATCAGAGACTGCTCTAAGCATTCTGTGTAACACCTTACATGACCCGTAGCACAACCCTGTAGAGCGCGGGCATTATTTCCCCCATTCTGCAGATGAGGAGACACGGAGAACTTAAGTAACTTGCCCTAAGTCACACAACCAGTAGTGGGTAGCAGTTGGAGGAAAACAAGCCATGCATAGGAAATATCATGAACAGAGAGCAGTGGGGTAGGGTCTCAGATATTGAAAATAGGTAAGAAATAATAAAAATATTGAACCTAACAAAGATATGTACATACTGTGTTCCTATCAGTGTAGCCTGAGGCATCTATTGATGATGTTTCTGGTTCTCTTATCACACTGAGGTTTCTGTAGGCTGTCACCCTCACCCTTTGCCTCTCAGATACTGTTTGGTCTCATCTCCTGAGTCCTACACAGGTTCTGTTTGGGGAGAGGAGGAACAGTTGGCACATGCACTGTCAATCAGAATTTACTGACTTACAGAACTTCCGGGTACAGAGGGCTCTCATTTTTCACAGACATTGTCAGATTTGAGTTTCACCAACAGGCCTGAGAGGTAGGTAGGGCGGTTATCATCAGCCCACTTTAATGTTAAGGAAATCACAGCTCAGAGACATGAAGCAACTTGCCCAGAGCCACACAGCATGTAAGTGTGGAGCTGGGGCTTAAGCCCCAATACTTTTTACTCTAGCTCCTGTGTTTCCTTTTCTACACTGAAACACAATGTACAGTAGGAGGCTGGAAAGACTCAAACATAGCACCTATGGCCTCCAGAAAGTTCCTTAGCCTCCCTAGGCCTCAGTTCCTCGTCAGTAAAATAGGGAGAAGAAGAGCTCTTACCATGTAGGACTGCTACAAAGATTAAATTAATAGGCACAGAGTGTTAGGCACACAGCATGGTCCACAGTGTAATATCACACAAACAGTGAACAAACACAATGACAGGCAATGATATAGATAAATCTTAGCAATAAAATAGTAAGTAAAAATGTCACAAAAGATTACCTATAGCATTATGCCCTTTTAAATAAAATTAAAAACAACTGCATTTTTTATTATTTCTTTAGGGTACATCTAGTTGCAATGACACAATATACAAGGTAAAGCAAGGATGTAAAGACTACAGCATTCGGGAGGACAGTCAGGTTAGGTAAGGGAGGCAGAGATGCGGGATTGTAGTGGATGTAATACATCATCCAGATCCTGGCTTTTGCTTTGAATGGTATATTCATGAGTGCTGACCACATTAGCAAAAATAACTGATTATATAAATAGATAACTAAAAGAAAGTAGAACATGCATAGTTCCATGATGACAGTGTCCCATGAAGCAAGGATTCGGATTACCCCAATTTTTGTCTACCTGAAATCCTATATATAAAAAGACATAAAAGTGTGAGCCATAGTGCCCAGCTTGCAGGAAGCGTTCCATAAATGTTCCCTGTCACTCTTGGATAGCTTTATTATTATCTGCATTATCCACATACCCCCAGCCAGCTGTTCTCAATGTCTGCCCCAGACTATTGGTGAGATGGGTCCTCACACTCAAACTTCTCAGAAGCAGAAAGTGCAGCCCCATCTAGGCCTCGGGCCAGGCACCCACCCTATAAATGGACACCAGGGGGAAATGGTTCCAGCAATTCTCCTGGCCTCACCTGTGTTGGGGGTAGGGCACACCTGCTGGAAGAAGGCCAGAAAGAATTACAATGCAGCAATAAGAAGCTTAGCCTCTAGAGTTAGGTCTATACTTGAATCTTGGTCTGTTAGCTACAGGCCTTTAGACAAATAACTGTGCCTCTCTGAGCCTCACTTGGTCCATGTGCAGAACAGGGCAAAAACAGTATCTACCTCACAGTCATTGTAAGGATTAAATGTGGTAATCCATGCAAAATGCTTAGCACACTGTCTGGAACATCACTTAAGAGCTCAAAAATACTAACTTTGGGTATCCCAGGCCACTCCCGAGACTGCCTCTGTTTCCTCAAGCTTTGGGTGCAGGCTGCTAAAAACGGAAACAGCTGCCATCTTGGATGTGGGGGGTGAATGTGTGTGTCACAATTTTCCACTTCCTCCTGGAACCATTTCCTTTGTGAGCTAAACAGGGAGGAATCTGCAGACAAAGGAACAATTCTGGGAGAGCCCAGTCCCACAGCCAAAAGTTATTTCCTTGTTAGTCGGCGGCTTGCCCCACCCCCTCCTGTCTGGGAATGGCTTGTTGAGAGGGAGCTTCAGCGTCCCTGGTGTCCCAGGGCTGAGATACAAGGTGCCCAGAACAGAACTGGGGCTCTACTGATAGATGACAGGATCTGGGCAGAGCTGCTGTTCGAAAGGCCATTAAGATGCAAGTCTTTGCCGAGCTTGACTCCTGGGAAGTGAGTCACCCATAAACAACCCCACGACCTGCTTCCCCACTGACCTGTGACCTCCCTGACCTCTGGCCTCCCTGTCTTCCTGAAATAACAGTAGATCAAAGAACTGTGTACTCTACTATCCCTAATAATTATCCCCAGTTTACAAACTCTTTCCCAACCATTCGCCATCTCCCCTGGCACAAACCTGCATGTGGGGATTCTAAACCCCTCATTGCAGAAGAGCAAAATGACACTCAGAGGGGTTAAACGACTTACCCCAAATTCTACACTAGTGAGTGGGGGGACTTAGAATCCCAATGAGACCCTCTCGTGCCAAATCCCAAATCTTCCCACTCTTCTGTACCAACTCCGTTCCTCGGGCTTCTATGTTTCTGTCCCATGGAGTCAAGCTTCTCCTATTCTCCTCAGCAGAAAGGATATTCCGTTTCCTGCCAGCACTGTAATTAACACACACAAAAGCCTTCCAAGGTGACCTCGCTCCCCTTGTGCTCCCTCGCGCCAGCGCTATATTTAACTCCTGGAAAGCAGTCTAAGCATTGGCTTTGCAGCTGGGGTTCCTTTGCTACTCTTTTTTCATTCTTCTCCAACCCGCATGAACCACGGTCTTCCCTGTACACTCTGGGACAACAGGAAGTGTTTGTTTCAGCGATCAACAATGCTAGTCCCACCACTACGGTCCCCTCCGACGTTCTGCGCACTGTCTGGCCTTCACTTGGACTCAAAGAGAAGTGCTTGTAAATTCAGGAGAAGGAAGCGGGACGTCCCCATGGCCCCGGATGGGTAGATATGCAGCAACTAGGAAGAGACCTTGGGCAGGGGAAGGAGAGAAGGGACGATTCAACGTGCTTCACCTGTATTGCTGGGGGCCTCTGCAGGTTAACCCAGAGCTGGACAAAGACAGAAGCAGCATAACTGAGTAGCTCCTCAGTATTCTTCCCACTCTGAAATCTGCAGTTCCCACACTTGCAAAATGGGGCTAGCCCACCTTGTCATAAGAATGAAATTATGTAATAATGTATGTGAATTTTTTAAAGCAGGGTATGACTTACATAATAGTAATGGAAGAGTAATGTAAATAGCTAACATTTATTGAGTACTTACTGTGTGCCAGACACTGTGCTAGGCACATTCTCATCTATTAGGGCCCACTGCCACTGATGGGGTGGATATGCTCATAGGTCACCGGTGATGTACGTGAGGTATGGGACAGTTCTGTAAGTGTCCCAAAGGTGCACAGCTAGGAAATGGGGAAATAAGACTTGAACTCAAGTACTTTGGGTTGCTCAATATGTTAGTTATCATGTCTAAACTTACATGTTAAGATTAAAATCCACCAACCACAAAATGAGCATCACTAAATAATGGGAGGCCATATTCACAGGAGAGATACAAGTTCAACCAATTTGGTTTGGGAAGCTTAGCCAAGGGGGAAATTGAGCTTCTGGTTGCTTTTGTTCCCCAGAACTTTTTGTTAACCTCTTTTTTTTTTCTTTAAGCATCTTTTTATTATGGTGAGCCATTATGAGGACAGACATGGTTTTAAAATCACATTAACTAGCTATTGCACTTTATCAACTCTGAAGAAAAGTTTGCTTCAAGAGTTTATTCATTCTGTAAATACTTAAGACCTTATCTGTGTCAGGCACTAGCAAAAGCTGGCACTTTTTCTGCCTTCAGGGAGTTCCGGTTCATGTGGGCAAAACTGATGTTAATCAAAGGAATACATAAGTAAATATAACATTTCGGCATGACAAGTACCACAGGGAGAAGGATGCTACAATAGCATAAATAGGGGGAATGGATGCAATCAGGAGGACAAGGAAAGTGTCCCTGAGGGAGTCATGAGTGAATTGAGAGTTGAAGGGGGCATTACTGGTTTCAAGAGAAGGGTATCCTGACAGGCAGGAGGAACAGCATACGCAAAAGCCCTGGGTTAAGAGGCTAAGGAACCCAGCACGAAGGCAGCCTAGAAGGTCTCTTTGGAAGGGCCTGCAGGGTTGGAAGGCCACCAGAAAGGCTCCTCTTCCTTTCCTTCCCCCCACCTCAGCATTGAGGTCACACCTGTTAGGTATACTGCTTTCCTTTCCAGGATGACCTGCCTCCCCACTGCTAACCATGGGTCATGCCTCATTAATGTGCTAGCTTGTTAAAACACAAGATACAGGAAGTCATCTCTAAAATCGGGATCATAACATTTTAAAGTAAGACACTGGCTTTTTCTCCAGGTCAAGAACCTTAATGAAATGGAAATTGGGTTATTCTGCTGTTTGGAAATGAGAAAAGAAATTTGAGTAAACCAAACGAAAAATTGTAGGCCCTTCAATGAACCACATTCTGACAACTCTTCCTATTTTCCATCTTAAAACCATGCTGGTTGCATTCCCTCTGACTTTAAAAACAAAGAAGGATGAGTTATCTTTGTCCTAAAGAGGCTGGTCCAGTAGTGAGGTGGGGGAGAGAGAAATGGCGTTTCCGCCCGCTGTGCTGCAGTAATTGAAATTGTAACTTGCAAGCTGTTCCCAAGCATTTTTGTAAATTCCACAGTAGACAAGGTGACCAAGAATGAGATAAAAAGTCAAAATGCCCACTGGGCTGACCTGGTGGGAGCCAAACCAGGGTTGTTATTCCTGCAGTTTGCAAAAATTTTAATTTATTCGCTTCTCTTTTGTCATGGAGATCAGACTCATTACCTCTGAGGGCTCTAAATATATCTGACTTTCCCTGCACCAGAGCCCAGACTGGCTGTGCTAAATGCTTTAATTTGGAGGTTTCTCTCAGGCCCTATCAGAGATGTGGTCTTGGGCTGAATTTTTGCCTGCGGCTTAATTTTTGCTCTATACTTTTTTATTTCAATTAGGTGGGGAGGATGGAGAAGGAGAGAAAAAAATCGATCTTCGTCTTAGTTGGGCGCTCACCAGGAACAATAAGCACTCTGTGGTCTAATCTTAGATATATTTTTAAATAGGTTTCTAACTTTATTTGGCAAAATTTTTTGCATCCCAGAGAACAATTATCGCCCATCTTGGTGCTTGTCTATCCCACATGGTAAAAGATTGAAGACTTATAAACAATGATTAAACCACTTCTTCCTGTTTTTTTTTTTCCTCATTGGAATTCACTGTACCTCCCCTAAGGCTCAACTAAACCAAACAAGATCAATGAAACTTATTCATGGCTCTAAATAAACTTGAGACATAAAAGACAGTCCTGTCCTGATGCCCGAGTCCACCCTCCCAAAGCAGAAGTGAACTGGACCAGGAGCGGAGATGGGAGGGGGCGGGCTAGGAATCGGTGAAGACCTTTCCTGACTGGGAACGGCAGGGACAGGATTCTGAGTTGCATTACGGCCCCTCCAACTGGAAGATGTCCCCTCACCTGGCATGGAGGGGGTTGTCAGAATGTGAGCATCCTAAGGGAAGCGGATGCACTACCTCTTACTGCCATAAGCGCCCCAAACTTACGTGAACCGTGACCAGTCCACCCGACAGGGCTTGCAGAGCCCCAGGTGCCTTCCCCCGGGTACCCCTGTCCCTTGTGCCCACCACTGTACTTGAAACTTGAGGGCGGTCACATATGAGTGAATGGAGTACCTGTCAGGTGCACTGAGCGCCACACGCACGGCTTCATCTCCTCCTCACAATGACCGTGTGAAGCAGCCACACTGTCCGCAGGTAAAGAGCTGGAAGCTTAGCAAAGTTAAGACATTTCCCCAGGGGCCCACAGCTGGAAAGTGGCAGAGCTGGGAGGGGGGCCCGTGCTCATCCACGGCTCATCTGAGCGCCAAGTTCTGTGTGAGTTTAATACTACTTTTACTTTGAGTCGGTGTGTGCCCAGAGCTGAGTCGAATGACTTTCCACGTCTCTAAACGGGAGAGTTAGAATCATGTTCCCCGAGCGAATGCTCGGTGGGCCTTTTGCTCTGATTGAGACTCAGTCCCCGTCTTCACGGAGCTTGTTACAACTCCAGCAGATCGGTCAGTACCTGACCAATACCTGGTGGTCCACAGACTTCGGGGAGTGTCAGGAATAGCAGCAGCAACCATCCCGCAGCCTCACTAAGTGAGTGCAGGCTCCAGGCACAGCACCACACCAAGTGCTCTGCAAGCATGAGTCTGCTCGTTGTACAGATGAGGAAGCCAGGGCTCAGAGTGCCCGTCTCTGTACAGCTCGGAAATGGCAGCACAGGAGTCCTGGTTCGCACAGGTCTGACCCCAAAGCCTAACCACGAAGCTCCTCTAAGCAAGACTCCATGCTCCGTGGGGCTCCCATTACCACCTCAACTCTCAGGTATTTCAGAAGGGGGTGTCTAGTGGCACTCTTTTGAGGAACAAGGGAGGTCTTCCTGTGTTCCTTATGTTCACAGACATGCCCTGTACTGTTTTCTCATGGAGAATTTTTCAAAGATTGAACTTTGGACAACCTACATCAGAATCGCTGGGAATACTTATAAAAATGCAGATTCCTGGGTCCCGGTACGGGGTCTGCTGAATCAGACTCTGCATTCCCGACAAAACCCCTGGGAGAGTCTTATTCTTGCTAAAATCTGAGGTTGTTGTCCTGGGAATATGTATGAGTCCTGGCAGGACCATTTGTCACATGCATTATGTGCACATGATTTCTCTCCAAATTAAATTCTCTGATGGTTTGAATCCCTGTGGTTTGAGTTCTGTTTTGGCTGCCACCAAAGGCACTTCGGTGTCCACGGCACCTGAAACAGCTAGCTGTGAGGTGGGGAGGTCAGGATTGCCCTGGAAGAGCTGGGTGCTGGCTGGAAGCTCTCCTGTGTCCACGATGGATAAGCTTCTCTCGGGGATGAGAGCCCACTGTTAAGTCAGGTACACGCTTGTTTTTCTTCTATAAGGTCTTCATAGTTAGGGCTCTGAAGTTCAAAGGGGCAGGGGCAGAGGCCCACTGAGCAGGAATTTCAGCCCCCCAATTTCAGTCTCCCACCCACCCAGTGAGGGGACCCGCCCCCAGGTCAGGAGACCTAGTGAAGTCATAGCCCAGAGCCCTCAGCAGGAGGGCTTTGAGGGGCTGCCCGCCTGCTCCCTGCCCTGGCCTGGCCTCAGCGGCTCTGAGCCAAAGTCTACTGATGGAGGATTCTGGAACAGGGGGTAAAGCTTTGAAGTCAGGCACACCCGGGCTCAAGGCCCAGCCCTACTGCTTGCTGGCTGAGGGACCTCACTTCCCCAGCCTCCGTTTCCTCCCCTGTAGGGCACACATAGCCGTACAATGTACTGCCTGTGTGGTTGATAAGGACTCAATGAGGATGCACACCAACTGCCCAGCACACGGTCATGCTCACTTCTAGGGAAGTGTTCTAGCCCATTCACTGCCCACAGGCTAAGCCTTCCAGCATGGCTCACAGCTCTGCCACCTGCTGCCTGCCAGCTCCTTCAGCTGCAGAAACCACCACCAGCGCTGGGCAGCCCCTCACGCCCCGTCGGCTTCACTCAGGTTCTCTCAGCTCCCGCCTCCTCCTGTGCACTGTTTGGACTTGTGATCACGTCTCAATTAAACAAAAAACACTTAGAATTTAAGTCCCATGTTAGGAATCCCATCAAGGACCAGGAAATAAAACAAAAAAAGGTGTTACAAAGCTTGGATACTATAACTGATGTTTTTAAGTGCAGAAAAACACAAACTAATTGTTCTTACTTTAGAAACAATTATAACAAACCTTAAATTAGAAGCGAAAGAGTTTTAGAAGCAGGAATGCTGCCACCGTGGGCACTTGCTGACTTGACAGTCAAGAAGAAATACTTGGAACCTCACAACAGAGGAAGAGAGGACAAAAAGGAGGGGGAAGGGGAGAGAGGAGAGACTGAGGGGACCACTGACAGGAATACCATCTGTCAATTAAAAGGAATAAAATACTGATTCACAGTAACATGGGTGAACCTCGAAAACTTTATGCTACCTGAAAGCAACGAGTCAGAGAAGGCCACAAGGTATATTTTCTCTTTAACTTATACAAAATGGCCAGAACAGACAAATCCGTACAGACAATAAATAGATTAGTGGCTGCTTAGGGCTGAGGATGAGATGGGGAGTTGGGGGGAATTACATTGTTTTGAAGTTGATCATGGTGATGTTCTCACAACTGTGAATAAAGGGGGGAAATTCCACAAAGTTTAGCACTCTGTCATTCACCAAAAGACAGTAACTCAGAAAGGTGTAGTTGGAAATGGGGGGTGCCTAGGAGGTCCCCAAGACGCTTTGAGGGGGTCTACAAGGTCAAAACTATGTACTACTAAGGTCTTAGATGGCTTTCTCTCATCCTCTCACTGTTGTACAGTGGAGTTTTTCCAGAGCCTATGTGACATGTGAAGACGTGGCACCTCTGAAGGTTAATGGCATGTTTGCCTGTGTGTTCCTGTGTTTTAAATTTCTCTCAGCCTTAATTCTTAATACGGTCAATATTGACAGACATATCCCACAAAAACTAAAGTTCTTTGGGGTTTGCAATAATTTTTAAAAGTGTAAAGGAGTCCTGAGGCCAAAACGTTTCACTGGTAGAGGGAGAAAAAGCCAGTGCACCCCATAGCCTTGACCTTCCTGCAGAGCAGTGTCTGAATTTTCAAATACTATGAGCCATGGCTGCAGGCCACAGCAGTCTCCCACGGCACCCTGCCGTGCCTTCCTTGTAGCGTTTACCATGGCCTCCCTTGTGAGTAATTATACGTGTGTGTCTGTGTGGTAGGGGGTGAGGGTGGGGGGATTGTCCACCGGAACAGCATTTGGTTCATTTTCTAATTCCGCCAAGTGGCACATTATTACAGCCTAGTAGGTATTTTGGAATTGAGGTAACTGACTTTTGAGGGGGTCTGCTGAGGGTGCCAGAGAGGTTCATGATTCCATTTGAAAACATTTCCTTCACAACAGCTAACATTTGGTTGAAATGATTTTAAGTGATTTCCTACTTCAAAGAGGACTTACTGCCATCCAGAAACCTCCATCACATGGCACTGCAAGGGGTCTGGCCGTGGAGGCAGCAGGGCCTCCAGGCACCATTCACTGGGACTTCAGGTGAGAGGTGCCCCCTCAATCGTGCAACCCAGCAGCTCCAGGAGTCACACAAACTTGGAATCAACCTGGCTCCAACTCTTCCACGCTGTGCAACCATCCCATAGCTTCTGTACCTTCTAGGACATAGGTATCCCAATAGGACCTACTGACATGTGTGCTGTGGGAATTAGACGAGACATTGCAGAGAAAGCCCCTACCTCGGTGCCCCAAGGCAGAGAGAGCTCACGAGGTGGTAGCTGGCAGTATCAGCCTTGAGCGCATTTCCAACAAATTTGAGGTGATGATGGAATGCCACAGAGACACTGCAGTGTCACATTTTTCCAACCAGTACTACTATCTACACCTAAGATTTCTTTTTTAAAAACATCCTCGTGTGGTCTTCTGTTTGTTCCCTCTCTCATTAAACCCATAGCGAGCAGGCCCCAGACTAGACGCTAAGGAAGCTGAGATTCACAGCACAGTCTACACTTTCTAGAGCATCACAATCTGCTGAGGGAGACAGACCCTCACAGAGACCCACACAGCACAGATCAGCATGGTATACACTGTAATGACAGTAATAACAGCTAACTAGGACAAGCATTCACTATGTATAGGGCAAGACACATTTTGTGCATGGCGTAAGTCATCTTCACAACAACCCTAAGAAGCAGGTACTGTTACCACCCTCCTTTACAGAGGAGGAAACTGAGTCACAAGCAAAGTAATTTGCCCAAGGTCCCAAAGTTAATGAAGGATGGAGCCTGAACTTAAACCCAGGTGGTCTGGCTCCAGGGCCCGTCCTCTTACGCAGGATGTTACAGCCCCTCTTACCCACCCAGACTCCGTAGCTCCAAGTCGCAGTCTCACCTTTTCCTCAGGAGGACCCAGGGTGGGGAGAAGCACAGGGGTTGAGAATCAAGAGACTGGAGCCCAAGTCCTGGCTCTTTTGCTTGCCTCTGTGTAACTTCATGCAAGTTACTTATCTTCTCTGAGCCTTAAGTTTCTTCATCTAAAAAGGAGGGTGATCATGGAGGCTCCCAAAACTTGTTGATAAAATACTACAAGGCAATGTGGTGCTATGGTTAAAGAAACAGAGGGAGGGAGCCAGGTCCAGTCAAGACCCTGCTGGTGGTGTGACCTTGGAGAAATAATTTAACTGCTCTGAGCCACAGTTCATCCTCTCTATAAAGGAGATGATAAAATGCTTGATAGGAAATTTGAATAAGACTATAAGTATGAAAGGGGGCTCAGCACAGCTCATGACTGCTTAGCACAGGTTAGCTTTTATTCCTATGCACAAGTGATTGTTGAGTTGCATAGCAGGAAAATCCTACTAGACTGTAATGAGGTTGGTCTTCAACTCTAAGGCACCTCAAGACCCTGCTACTGTTAGGAGACACTGATAACATCACTGTCTTAGCACGCACTTTTTAAAAGGATTCTTTGCTCTAGGATTTTGCTACTTCATGTGGTCTCAACCAGCAGCAGCACCTAGGAGCTTGTCAGAAATGCAGACTCTCAGGTCCCACCCCAGACCTCCTGAGTGAGATCTGCATTTTGACCAGATCCCCAGCTAACTGCTCTACAAGGTCAGACAATTAATTTCACTAACGCACCCTAGACAAAGCGCTACATGCCTCACTGCTGAATACCACTGTGGTCACCTTCCAAGTACTCCCCATGGGTAGCAGTGCACTGACACCAATGCCCGGTCCACCCTTCAAAGCAATTTTGGAACTCTTTCTGGAATGGGCATTCAGAGCTGTCATCATCCCCAAAGTCTGACAATGAAGTTCATGGACTTGCCACCATGCGCTCACGTTGCCAGCACTGTACAAACAACTTGGTAAGGTGTCATAACCTTGGCGACACCTCACTGAGTTGTTTGTACAGCGCTGCCAACGTAAGCGCATGGTGGCAAGTTCACAAACTTCATTGTTAGATTGTGGGGACGATGACAGCTCTGATGGCCGTTCCCGAAAAGGAGTTCCAAAACTGCTTTGAAGGGTGGACCAGGCACTGGCATCGGTGCACAGCTTCAATAAGGGGAGTACTTGGAAGGTGACCACAGTGGTATTCAGCAGTGAGGCATGTAGCGCTTTGTCTAGGGTGCGTTAGTGAAATTAATTGTCTGACATCGTATTCGCTCAAGTTTGAAAAACACTGGTGTGGCGTGGAAAGAATGGCGATGATAGGGTTTAACCTGGGGTGGGAAGGGTTAATGTTTAGTTTGGCTCCCACCAAGGCACCGGAAACAGAAGGTTCCAGAGATTGAAGTGTATGAACTGATGGGACAGGAAGGCTCCCTTCCTGCCTGTGTCCTGGATGGCCAGGGGCTCCAGCCTGAGACCTGCACTGAGCCTGGGGCTGCGGTGAGGAAGGACCCCCACACCTGCAAAGCAAGGGCATGCTGGGACAAAGGGGGGCCAAAAGTGCCTCTGCTCGGGCGACCTGGGCTCGGAGTTGCCAGGGTGAGCCTGGGAGGTTCAGTCCTCAGGTCGAGGCTATGTGAGGTCTGAGGCGGAGTGGGAAGGCCCAGAGGAATGTCCCGGCTAACTGAGCAGGGCTCTCCCAAGGGAGGCTGGGTAGCCAGCCCTGGGACAGCTGTGTGAGGGCCTCTGAGGTCTCCCTGTTGCACCCGGCCCTGCCCTCTGGCCCCTGCTTCTCTGGCCTCTAGTAGATGGGGGCAGGGCCAGGATCCTGGACGCAGAGCCATGACCATGCTTCCTCTTCAGTGCTGGAGCAGCTGCTACCTGAGCTCACAGGACTGCTCAGCCTCCTGGACCATGAGTACCTCAGTGACACCGCCCTGGAGAAGAAGATGGCCGTGGCTTCCATCCTGCAGAACCTGCAGCCCCTCCCAGGTCAGCCACCAGCACTCTGCCCGGAGCTCCTCAAGAGCCTTCAGTAACTCCCCAGGGCCTGCTGGCAGGAGGAAACCTAAGCTTCAGGGCATGGCATTGAGCACTTCGCATGGTCTGCCCTTCGGCCCTTCTGCACCACAACCCCGGCTGTGCTCTGTGCATGCTTCCATCCTGAACCCACACAGACACACACACAATGCACATGCCACACATACTCACATGCATATCACATACCATACTCACGCACACAACACATTCTCACATGCAACTCACACACATAGCTCTTCCATAACAGATATACACTATGCATGATACATACCAAACACACACAGCATGTCCTCAGCAACAGCATGCACTTACATACAGAGCACACGTGACACACAACTCATCTCACACCCACACTCTCTATGTAACACACACTAACCTACACATCATATACACGTAACACAAACGTATACACTAAACGCACAGGCAGTCTGACATACATCAGACAGACACACAGCACATACTCACCACATACTCCTATGCACAGACACGCACGCACACACACACTCACGCATCTTTGTGAGTTGTACACCAACCCCACATTGTTACTCATGCCTCCCCGCCACTTCCCACAGCTTGTTTGCCCAGCAGCAGGGCCTCCTCAGCTGCTCCAGCCTTTTCTCTACACCCTAAGTCAGCCCGCAAAATGATACGTGTAAATCGAGGGTGCAGTGCACTCTAATGAGCTGCATCCATATCCCACACTGTTGGAGGGTCTGAGTGATGTGGTGGGAAGTCACTGCCCACTGACTCTCTGAGCCTCCCTTCCCAGTGACAAAACAGGCGGATGACCAGGGCTGCCCTCACGGGACTGGGGGGATGAAAGGGGCCGCGGTCTGCTGACTGTACCAGCCAGAGCCCCTGTCTCCTGGCTGTCTCGGAGGAGCCCCAGAATTCTGTTTTCCATACTGGGCTCTGGGCATCCCTTCATTCGGGGAAGGAGATCCTCAGTAACAACGTAAAGGTGAAAACAAAGTCCGAATGGCAGGGAAGTCAGTCCAGTCGTGCACATGCTTGGCAAACTGAGTGTTGTCTGTCCTGTGTGGGACAGAAGTCCGAGGGGGACAGGGGAGACCTGGCCCCTCCTCACAGTCAGCAGGTCCCCTCCATCCTCACTGCTGGCGTGTTCTCCTCCTTCCTCACAGCAAAAGAAGTCTCCTACCTGTATGTGAACACAGCCGACCTCCACTCCGGGCCCAGCTTCGTGGAGTCCCTCTTTGAAGAGTTTGGTAAGTGACCCTCTCCCAACCGTGGTCTGTGGAAGAGCATTTCCTACACCAGGGCCTGACTCCAACACGACAACACTGAGTCCTCTTAGGCAAGTCCCCAGGCTTCCCTGGGCCCTGCCAGGTCTGAAAGTCTAATCAAGATCTGCACGGTTATGGAAAATCATCCCCAAGAGTTGAGGAAAAGGAGGGATGTGCACACAGGCCCAAGAAGGTATGGTGCATAGGGCACTGTGCTGCCTGCTTTGTGCATCCACCAGTAGTGGCTGTGTGGGACCCTGGGATGCGCAGTCCAGCAGCTCAGAAGAAAATGGAGCTGTGGTGGACAAGTAGTGGCACCACGGGTGTGGGAGCAGCTGAGCCGGGCTGTGTGCAGAGTGTGTGCAACGCCTGCGCTCTCTCAAGGAAGACAGCCCAGCTCAGCTCTGCTCAGCACAGCGAGAAAGATGTGGGTCAGGTGAGAGAGCGTTTGGGGCTGACGGACTTCCGGAAGGCACTGTACTTTCATAAATAACCCTTCAAAATTTCCATAGCAGTGCACCAAAAATGATCTCATTTGATCCTCTCATAACCATGGGAGGCAGACAAGGCCAGTTTACAGAGGAGAAGACACTTGCTCAGGGTTTCTAATGGTGGAGGTGGTGGAGGCCTTCTGGCCCTAAATCCAGCCCTCTTCCTCCTCTGCCATGCTCATCCTCGGCTTTCTCTGCCCAATGGCCCAACAATCCGTAGATTGTGACCTGAGCGACCTTCGGGACATGCCGGAGGACGACGGGGAGGCTGGCAAAGGAGCCAGCCCTGAGCCATCCAAGAGCCCATCTCTGAAACATGTGAGTCTTGGCCTGGGTTCCTACACCCTCAGGTTCTCTGTACCTCAGGAGGAGGCAAGGGGAGCTCTCCCCCTGACACAGGGGACACTCCTGGCTGTACAGAACCCTGTTCTCTTTTCTATGTAGTGGTGCAGGGCAGAAACAGCACCAAGAGAACATTTCAATGACTCATGCTCACTGTGCCCATGCTGAGCCAGGATAATGTGGAGAACTGACCTGTACCTTCGGGCCCAAAGGATGTCCCCACCCAAACTTTTGATTGCAGTAATACAGGGGGAGTGACGGGGAAAGCTCTGGACCAGAAGTTAGGTGGCCTCTGCCCTCCTCCCTACTGCTGTGTGGCCTTAGGCAAATCACTTCCTCTCTCTGAGCCTGAGTTTTCACCCACAAAATAAAGGTTTGGATCATATCTAGGGCTCCCAGCTTTGGGGCCATGGGATTAGGGCAAGGGGCCCATAATTACATCAAGCATTACCTGCTAACTGCATAATTCACTAACAACATCACCATCGACTGTTCCAATTGTTGACTACTTAATTTGTCCTTAACATGCTCATAGCAACTGAGTGAGGTTGGCAGTATTGCTATCCCCATTTAACAGGTAAGGAAACTGAGGCCCAGAGAGAGTAAGTGTCCCACAACTAGCAAGTGACAGAGCTTAGCTGTAAAGCCAAGGCTCCCTGGCTTCAGAGTCTCAGCTCTTAGCCACAAGGTGATACTGCTTCAATAAATAATATGCTTCACATTTGCCTGTCCTGCAATTCCTCACATGTATGTAGATGTGGTTGCTTTTCATGATTCTGCATGTACTCACTCAAGTGTGAAACTACCTCTGTGTGGCAGTCCACAAAACTTTTAGACATCACGGAGAAGCCCTGATGCTTAAATAAGCTGGGTAAGAAAGACAGGACCACATAAACTCTCAAGGTTTCCCACTCTGCCCTTCTGCAGTGACTATTAGAAGTTAGGGCTTCACATTCAGAGACCGCATCCTGCCTTCTAGGAGCTCCTGCCTCCCTCTCCCCAGCCTCCTGGCCTTCTTGATTTCACACACCTCCTTCATCCCCCTCCAGGCAGCCGACCTGCCTCCACCGCTCCCCAACAGGCCTCCACCAGAAGACTACTACGAGGAGGCCCTTCCCCTGGGGCCAGGCAAGTCCCCCGAGTACATCAGCTCCCACAGTAAGTTCTAGTCCCCCAGGGAGTTGGGGTGGAGGAGAGGAGGCTCCTCTCCTGAAGCTCCAAGCTTGGATGCACCCAGCCTTGCCCACCTCCTGAGGAGCTGCCTGAGCACATGGCCTCTATAGTGACAACCTCAGTGGGCCAGTGAGTGTGGCCCTGGGACTCAGGGACTTTGGTTCGAGTCCTAGTTCTGTGTGGACTTGAACAACCCCATCCCCTTCTCTGGGCTTCTGTTCTCTTACCCTTAAAATAAGAAAGAGGGGCTAGACACACACATAAATATGCTATGATGGAGGTATACAGATGACCAATATGATGCAGTTCCTAGCACCGAAGCTGGTGCTAACCTAAGTGCCCCCTCCTCTTCAGTGGAGTGAGGAATAATTTATGTTTCAGCAGAATCACATCTTACAGGTTGATTAGGTTATAGTGTTAAGGCCTATGATAAAAAAGCAGGTGGTCAAAATCAAAGGTCTTCAGAGTAGAATGTGGGCACCCCAGGGGATTTATGAGATGATGTAGGCAGAAGTAGTAGAAGCTTTATTTATATTTAGTTCGACACATCTTTTTAAAATTTGCCTGTGAATTTTTATAGTATTTATAATCCAATAATAGCATAATGCCTGTAATTAGTTTATATATAAGTGCATATATGTACATATGTATATATAATAATTTTATATATATATATATATATATATATATATATATATGATTTATACACAAGTAAATACAAGTATATTTTATGATTATAGTCTTACTGATAGGTGAGCACAATGAAATAATTTAGAGGGCCCTGGTACAGATTACCTTTGAAAATCTCTTAAATTGGCCCCAAAGGAGAATGTTCGATTCTGACTCATCTCTCAGTTTCCCCCAGTGTTACGACAGGTGGCTGTTCCTTTGAGGATTAGTTAAGTCACTGGCTCAGGTGTAGGGATTTAATGTGCCATACAAGAAACTATGTGATGGTTTTTGGATGATCCAACAAGGGAATCGAATTTGTGTAAGACAACGTTTGTGTGCTACTATCCTAACATTCAGCAGCATGGTGGAATATTTTCCAACCACAAAAAATAATAAATAATAATAATAAGTAAAATTGGACTGTGCTGAATGAGAAACAAATTAGAAGATACATTCATTGAAAAATAAAATCAAACACAGACTACCACATACACCGTGACTCCATTTGCTTTTTAACAGGATACACGCATGCACCTGCACTCATTTTAACAAGTTTTCTCAGATCCACAAGAAACTCTTAACGCCACTTTCCCATGGGAAATGAACATAAATCCGGATGAAGGGAACACACATTCCCATTCGTACTCTTTTGTGCTGATGGTGCTTTTCACCACAGGCATATTTATTTTCATGGGACATTTCACAATGTCCAATCAGTGGCAACCATCACCACTGTCTAGTTCCCAAACATTTTCAGCACTCCAGAAGAAGACCCCACACTCATTGAGAAGTCACTCCCTGGTCCCTTCTCCCAGGAGCCCCTGCCAATCATCTATGAATTCAACTATGCTGGATCCTTCACATAACAGAATTATTCAATACGTGGCCTTTTGCACTTGAACTTAGCCAAATGACCAAAAAGAGGTAATAAGTGGCCTTTTGATTCTGGCTTATTCTCCTTAGCATAATGTTTTCAAGGTTCATCCATGTCATTGCATATATCAGTACTTCTTTCCTTTTTGTGGCCAAATAATATTTCCTTGTATGGATAAACATTTGTTTATCCATTCCTCATCTGATGGACACTTGGGTAGTTTCCACCTTTGGGATATTGTGATGTATTATTTTTAGGATGACTAAGCAAGTTAAAATAGTGAAATGGTGGGGTTGAGCCATGTGATCAGCCCTGACAGTCTTAGCGTCTAATGTCACTGAAAGCAGTTATTTGTATGTGGAGCAGGGTGACTTTATTTTGTTCACTTGAGACCAGGGGAGGGAGGAGGGGATGCAGGGCTGCTGGGCTCTGAATCCCAGGTCAAGACCCCCCACATGAGCCCCCTACCTCCCCAGGGAGCTCACTCCTCTCTCAGCTGGGGCAGAGAAGTCGCCTCCGGGAGCAGCGGGGATCCAGGGGCAGGAGGAAAGGGAGGGCCTCAGGAAGGGCCAGGGGCCTTGTCCAGGGAGACAGCGCCAAGCCCATTGGGGAGTATCCTTCCTCCCACACACAGTTTCCAGACCTGCCAAGTATCCAAGCACTTGGCCCCAGGTGCTCCCTCCCTCTACCCCATCACACCACCTCCTCCCCAACACCCACCTCTGGCCCTGACTCCCCCAGTCCACCTCACATGGCATGTCACCAGTATCTGAGGCCTCAGAGTACCTCCTGGGAAAGGCAGGCTCTGGGCCTCGCTTGGGAGATGTACCTGGATGTCCCAGTCGCTGAGAATGTCAGCACTGCCATCCTCCGGAAACAGAGGGGCTGTAGGCGCTGGAAGCCCAGAGCGGTGCTCTGAAGAACAGTGTGATGTGACAGTGAGTGGACTGGGTGCAGGAAGGCTTCCTGGAGGTGAGGGCATGTGTCTGTTCCCTAAGCTGCCAACCTCAGTCTCATCCAGGCTCTGTCACTAGCAACCTGTGTCTGGCCTCAGTTTCCTCATCTGTAAAATGAGGCTGATATCTACAACCCTGAATTATGGGAATCAAAGGAGATAATAATAATGATGGTGGCATTTTTCCAGCACATTCTTTGTGGAGAGTTTAAATGCATTATATCACTAATCCAAGGTAGGGACTGTTCACGTCACTTAAAGGTGAAGAAGCTGAAACTCAGAGGAATTGTGTTTTCTTTCCAAGGTCACTCAGTAAAGGGTGGAGATAGATTTGAACCCCAATGTGATCAACCCCAAAGCACATGCCCTTAGCCCACTGAACTTTAGAGTATGCTCCAGACACCATCTACCTCAATATAACCTTAACTGTTAAAAAAAAAAAAGTCCAATTCCTTGGAGTTCAATTTATTTTCTGTTTTTACATATGTTTTTAAATGTCCTATTACATAGTTGGGGGGGGGGTTTAATGCAGATTCCTCAGCCCAGCCCACGACCATCAATCGGAATCTCCGGGGATACAGCCCAGAGATCTGCACCTTCAAAAAGACCCTCCGTAATTCTGACGCAGAATAAAACCTGAAGTACCCTCAACTCCTATCCTGTGCTACCCCCCTGAATGGGAACATGCTGTGACAATTCAGTGTAGGCAGGTGTTGTATCCACTTTTACTTCCTTATTACCTCCTCTAGTCCACTTCCTCCTGTGTAGCTGCAGAGGCTTAGAAGGAGAATCGCTTTAACAAAAGGAGGGAGATATATTAGGAATAAGCAGAAGGGCTGAGGTACAGGAAATGAGGCAAAGGCAGAGCAGGGAGAGAGTCTGAGCCCAGGTGCTGGGACACCATTCCGTGCAGTACAGGGACCAACAGGAACCAAGACACATCCACCCACACCAGTGCCCTGGGGTCAGTGAGGAAGGGCCAGCCACTCTCTGCTTGGGAAGGTCAGAGGAAAGATCTTGGAGCTGGGTCTAAAAGGGTGAGTAGGAGTTCTCTGGGAGCAAATACAAAGGCACAAGGAATAGCATGAACAAGGCCTGGAGGTGTGACAGGGCCCATCGGGGCAGTTCCTGGTGACAGGAACGCAGAGGGCATGTGGGGTGCAGGAGCAGAAGAGATGCAGAGAGAAGACCCCATACCCTGACAAGACGCTGCAGGCAGTGTCACTGTCTCTGCCCTGAGGAGAGGCATGGTATCCAGGGTCTTCCTCAGCCCTGGCCCTGGGAATCTGGTGCATCTCTCCAAAGTGCAGCCCTTTCTGCAAACCCACAGATGGCTGCAGCCCAGCACACTCCATTGTGGATGGCTACTACGAGGACGCAGACAGCAGCTACCCTGCGACCAGGATAAATGGGGACCTGAAGAACTCCTGTAAGTACCTGGTGGCACCTCAGTCAGGCTCTGTCAAAGAAGAGCAAGCCTGATCTGACCCTTGGCATGCACATGCCCACCACCCCCTCACCCCTGTAGGGTCACCATGGAGGCCCTGAAGCCCTTGTTCTCAGTGACCCTGAGGTTCAGTGGAAAGATCACTGCTTCAGGAGTCAGGAGTTCCCAATAGAGCCCTTGTCTGACTCTCGGTGACTGACCTTAGATGAGTTGTTTATTCTCATTGAGCCTCATTTCCTTATGTATAAAATGGGGATTTGCTGGAGTGCTGTAAGAGTGACCTGAGACAATGGACGTAAACATGATGGGATAGTGACAATCGCTGATGTTTACTGAGCACTCACTGAGTGCCAGACACTGGGCCAAACACTGCATTCACTGATCCCCACAACAGCCCAATTAGATGGATATATCATTCACTATGACCATTTTACTGATGGAAAGACTGAAGCTCAGAGAAGTGAAGTCAGCAAGGTTACAAAGCTAATGGTAAATGTGTAAAACAGAGCACCCATGTGGGGGGAATAGTCATTGCCATGACCACACTCCACACTCACCCCTTCATGGTCCCGGGGCCCCAGAGCAGGGATGCCTGCAGAGGGGTAAGAAGGTGCCTCCCGGGTAGTGGCACAGTGGCAGGTCCTTTCCCATGGCACCTGCAGACAATGACTCTGACGCGATGAGCAGCTCCTACGAGTCCTACGATGAGGAGGAGGAGGAAGGGAAGGGACTGCAGCCCACGCACCAGTGGCCCTCAGAGGAGGCCTCCATGCACCTAGTGAGGGACTGCAGGATATGTGCCTTCCTGCTGCGGAAAAAGCGCTTTGGGCAGTGGGCCAAGCAACTGACCGTCATCAAGGAGGACCAGCTCCTGGTGAGTGGGTGCGGACACATTCCTCTCAGCCTCACATGGACATGCGTGCGTGTGTGTGTGTGTGTGTGCGTGCGTGCGCAGGCGTGTCTGCCTCAGTTCCTTTGTGCACAGAGGCTCAAAGACTGGTGCTTTGAAGATTGTGCTCTCCCACAAGAGCACAATAAAAAAATTTAAAAATAAAAAAACCCCAAAGACCTGACATAGACTGTACCAAGTTTTTGTTTTGCCAGAGACAAATTTATCACTTTAAAACAATGTTTATTATTTTTCATTATGCAAGTAACTGTGTTTATTTATAAAACTAGAGAAAAACAAAGTGCCAATGGTTTTTAAAAACACTATCTATAATCCCACTGACTAAGAACTAACCACTATAAGTTTTAATAGACATAGTTCCACCCTCATTTCCATACATCTGTCTTTTCCAAAACTGAGCCCACACAGCACTTGCTTTCTTAAAGGTTTTTATTTAATTCACCATCTCTCGTCACTACTATTTCATTAAATAAAATGTACTCTTAATTTCAAAATAGGAGGATGAACATAATTTCAGAAAAAAAAGAATAGTTCTTTATCCAAAAATCTGTTGACAAGCCTTGCCTAACATATATCCATTTGAAACACGCCCTTTTCTCCCTCTGGGGTAGTGAAAAACTAATCCCAGGGCAGAATCAGTCCAGGGGCATGACTCACTCTGTCCACTCCTCATACCCTCTATTTTTCTTGACTTATTGCACTGGCTAGGACCTCTAGCACAATGTAAATAGAAGTGCTGAGAGCAGGCATCATTGTTTCAGTCCAGATTTCAAAGGAAATTTTTCAGTAATTCACCATCATGGCTGCTATTTCCTGTGGGATGTTTGTAGATGCTCCTTATCACATTAAGGAGGTCCCTCTCAACTCCTAGGTTGCTAAGAGCTTATGTTACAAATAGGTGCAGAATTTTATCCAATTCTTTTTCTGCTTCTATTGAGATAAGTGGTTCGTCTCCTTTTGTCTGTTAGTATGATGAACGATATGGTTGGTTTTGAATGCTAAGCCACTCTTACATTCCTAGAACAAACCCCACTCGGTCCTGATTGCAGTATGCTTTTTGTGTCTGGATTCCGTTTGTTAATGTTTTTTTTTAGGGACTTTGCAACCGTTATGAGAGAGATTAGCCAATCAATTTCCTTTTTTCTAATGTTATTGTCAGTTTCTGGTATCAAGGTAATGCTGGCCTCATAATAAGAACTGGAAAGTGAGAATCATTGAAAAACTATTGACATCCTAAGCCCAACCCTCTCTCTCCACTTGAATTCTTACTCCCACATTCCTGCCCAGTTGCCCTCCCAGGCCAGCCTGTTTCTTCTCTTTAGAGTTTGTTAGACTAGATTGGCTCTCTAGACTAGAATAGTCTTCCTAGTGCTAAAATCTACTTCCTCCTAATAGGTGGTTATAGCCCCCGGGGGGCCCTTGGTAGCCCCTTAGATCTGGAGATTACCCAAAGACACCCCCTCCCAGGCTTCTCTTCTCTGGAGTGAACAGCCACAGCCCCTGTCTTCAAGCAGTGCCCATGACTGAGCTGGGTGGGGGAGGTCTCTGTGGGGTAGGTCGAGCTCCCCCCAGCCTCTGTGTGAGGGGGTCTCCCTCCTCCCCCCTCCACTCCTGGAGGCCCTGACCTCTTCTCTCCCTGCCCAGTGTTACAAAAGCTCCAAGGACCGGCAGCCACATCTGAGGCTGGCGCTAGATGTCTGCAACGTCATCTACGTGCCCAAGGACAGCCGGCACAAGAGGCACGAGCTACGCTTCTCCCAGGGAGCTGCTGAGGTCTTGGTGCTAGCGCTGCAGAGCCGGGAGCAGGCCGAGGAGTGGCTGAAGGTACAGGGGCCTATGCCCTCCCCCAGCCTGCCTCCCTTCCTCTCTCTCCTAGGCACAGCACTCAGGGTGCTGGGCTCCTGTCCCCAGAAGAACAGGCTTTGCTCAAGGGAAGTGGGGGTTCAATGCCTGTGCACAGTTAGGGCTTAGGTGTGGAAGTGAGCCTCAGACATGTCCAGGAGACAGCCCTTCACAAAGAAAGCTGATTTTTATCTTTAAATAAGACAATCATTTTTTTTTCTTTTCTAAAAGGAAAAATCCTTCCTTGTTACATCTACCTGTGCTACAGCTTCTACATCTTGAAGCTACATGGAACATTTAGTTATTGTGTATTAGACACTTACTTGTGCCATGCATTGTGCTAAGCAGTTAAATATATGACCTTATTTACTCTTTGCAATGGGACTATTATTGTTCCTGTTTTATAGATGAAGAAACTGAGGCACAGAGAACTTACGTGACTTGTTGATACAACCAAATCTACTCCAAAAGCCATAGGCAGTGTGGTACAGTGATAATGAGGGAGGACTTTGGTGAAACAGACTTGAGTTCAAGTCCCAGGCCTAAATGGCTGTGTGATCCTTCTGCAAATGATTTTGCCTCTCTGTGCCTTTGTTTCCTCTTCTATAAAATGGTTCTTTTAAAGATTCTAGAGAGCACTTGACATAGTGTCTGCCAGGCAGTAAGTGCTTAGTAATTGTCAGTGATTACTATGCAATGATGTTGAAGCCCCCACCCCCAGTCCGTTATAGTGGGCTCTCCATCCCTGCACCCTGCCTCCATTTCACTGACACCTTTCCTCTCTGACTGTGATCTTCCTGCTGGAACAAAGAAACCAAACCCCTCCCTCCCCGTCCTCTTTCCTTCCTGTGATAACCAGCTCTCCCACTGGAATGTTTAGTGTTTCTCATTATTGCCTTGGTCTCAGGAAGGGAAGGAAGGGAGATAACCTGTCTTCTGGGGAAGACTCTGCTCTCAATGGACCAGGTCCATCAGAGAAAGGAGCCCTAGACCCTGAGTTAAGAGGCCTGTCTTGACATCTCATCCCAGGAGGCCATTAGCCCAGAGGTTAAGGGCAGGCAACCATGGCTCTGCCTCTTAGAGCCTTATCATCCTAATCTGTAACTTAGGGACCACAGTTGTCCCTGCTCCACAAGGCTGCTGGGGGGGATACAATGACATATTCCATGTAAAGTCATTTTACAGGTGAACCACAAATGGTGGCCAGTGTTATTTCATGATCTGGATGCTTCTGCTGTGTGAACTTGGATGAGTGAGTAAATGCCTTAGAGTCTCAGTTCTCACATCTTTGCAATGGAGGGGATAAACCTGGCTGCCCCACAAGCTTTTGTAAAGGTCCAACACAGTCACAGAAGAGTCCCTCACTCTATGCAGAGTGGCCCAGTTCACATGGCCCTTCACACCTGTCATCTCATTGATCCTCAGACAACCTAATTAAATTGTAACCCACGTTACAGATGAACAAATTGAGGCCCAGAGCAGAGAAAGGCTTTCCTCAAGGCCATACAACTGATTAGCAATGGGACCAGGTCTAGAAGCCAAGCCTCTTGATTCCCAGCCCCATATCTTTTCAATTCAAGGGACAAATACAAGAGAAAGCCTTTTTAAACCCTGCTGTGCCCACGCATGTGGCAGGAGGCCATGTCAATCCATCTCTTCTGTCCAGCGGTCCTGACCCCTCTGCTCACTGGCCCTGACTGCACAGACCTCATTCTTTCTTTTGCCTCCATAGAGTCCTTGCCCTGCTCACAGCTGTGCATCCTCCCCACAGGTCATCCGAGAGGTGAGCAAGCCCATCGTGGGGGCCGAGGGGGTGGACATGCCCAGATCCCCAGTCCTTCTGTGCAAACTGGACCTGGACAAGGTACATCTGCCTTATGAGGTCTCCTCTGGGCCAGGCAGCAGGGACTTAGCATGGGCTCTGCCCCGGAGGGACTTTCAGATTGGAGGTGAAGTGGGCACCTGCAGTGGTGGTGTACAAGCCATGAGTGGCCAGCACAGAGGTGACACAACAGTAGGCGCTGAGTAAATTTCTACTGAATGAATGCATGCCCAGTACAAGCCAGAGGAGAAATAACCCTGCCAGGACAGGAGTGGTCATGTTTGAATAGAGCCATGAAAGTAAATTGTATTTGTCAATCAGAAAGGAGCATGCCCCACTGGGACCTGAGTGAAGCACTCACTTAATAGTGGGTCAGGCCATGGGCAAATACAAGCTAGTGCCTATGCTTTGCCTGGTGCTATGGGTAAGAAAGGGACTCAGCCCCAGACCCTAGGGGGAGGTGTGAGATTCCCATACATGGGTTTTGCGTGATATAATAATAAAGGCTGGCAGTTACAGAATATGATTGTGTAGCCAGCGTTGTTCTAAGTGCTTTACATGTCTTACCTGATTTAGTCTCTACAACTCTCTGATGAATGACATTTTCGGACTGACACAAAGTCACAGAGCCAATAAGGAAGGGAGTTAGGGCTTACATCCAGCAGCTGGCTCTCGAAGACGCTGAAACCTTACATCTTAAGTGGGGGCGTCCTGAGCTCCACCCCGCGGGCAGTGAGTGAGCAGCTGCATGAGGTCCGGCAGATGCTGTGCTGGGCACTGGTGTGCAGCCCTGACACAGACGGACACAGCCACGGCCCACAGTTTAGTTTCTTAAAGTGGGATGGCAGCACACCACACGGGTGTTAGAAATGACCATCCGTTGGCCTCGCAGTGTCACTTTGCTGCGGGCTCCCTGGTGCCCCACAGCAGCCCACTGATGCGTGTAATTCAGGTGCGAAAACTGAGCCTTGGGGAGATGAGAGGATTTTTCCATAATAGGTGGTACTAGAGACATGATTTCCCCAACAGAGTCCCAGAAGCGAGACCCTCATCCTCATGGAAGGTGTCCTGGCTCCCCACACTCTGTGCCATCTCCCGTAGTCCCTAGGGCACTTACTAATCCACTGTGACTTTTGAAAATGGCAGCTTATCTCTTTTCCCCATCCTCACTGTCATCTTGGTTCATCTCATTACTGCGTCTCATCTTGCCCAGGATGACACTCTTAAATAATTCTTTTGCTGCCAATCTTGCTTCCTCTTGTCTGTCCCCCGTGATGCCACTGGAGGCAACTTCCTAAACTGAGTACATTACATTGGTTTCCCACTTAAGTATCTTCCCAGCTCCCTGTCACATGCCAAATATGGTCCAAATACTAAGACATTCATCTCAGTGTGTTATAATTAATTGCCTCACTCCCCAAGTCAACTGTTTCTCGAAGACACAACCATCCTAAGTCCTTGTTGTCCCCACGCAGCCACCCTTCCTGGCACATGACAGTTGCTGACAAGTATCTGTTAGCCAATCCTCATGTACAAGAGTCAGGGGAGACTGCACCAACTAAGGGGACTTACGAGTGTGCCCTCTGATGTGGGGCTATCTGTGTCCCCTCCCCCCACACTCAGAGACTGTCCCAAGAGAAGCAGACCTCAGATTCCGACAGCCTGGGCATGGGAGACAACTGTTCCACCCTCGGCCGCCGGGAGACCTGCGAACATGGTAGGAGCCACTGGGGGCTGAGGCGAAGGAAGCCAGGGCTGGCGCAGGCCTTGCCATAGGCACACAGGGCAGAGCAGGCCTTGAGTGGGGTGACCTGGCCCATCCACCCCTGGAGCTGCAGGCCAGGGCCTGTGTGCAGGCTAAAAGGGCCACTGGGAAGACCGGGAATGGGTGGACCTGGGACCTGGGGCTCCCTCCCCTTCCCTGACTCATCTTTGCAGCAACAGGCAAAGGGAAGAAGAGCAGCCTGGCAGAGCTGAAGGGTTCAATGAGCAGGGCTGCAGGCCGCAAGATCACCCGCATCATCAGCTTCTCCAAGAGGAAGGCGCTGGCGGATGACCTGCAGACGTCCTCTGCCGAGGAGGAGGTTCCATGCTGTGGTGGGTATCAGGCATGCCAAGGAAGGGAACTCACCCTGTCGATGTGGGCTCCTGGGACCCAGCCAGGAGACCCTCCCAGCCTCACCCATGTCGCCCCCAGGGCAGAGGAGAGAACCCTCCCACTGGATAACTAATGCCCACTCTATCAGCATTCCACGCCCTTCCATCGCTTCCCTCCCATGAGGCCCTGAGGTACAGCAGAAGGAAAAGCCAGCTGACTCCCATTATTTCTGTGCTCCCCATGACCTTAACTTCAATCACTACCTGCCTCTGGGCCTCGATTTCCTCCTCTCTGATGACAGAAAAGTATCTTATTTCCCAGTGCATAACATGCCAGGTGTGTAAGTTTACCGCCCTTACACACCTGGCACGTTTCACACTGGGAAATGAGATACTTTTCTTACAAGGAAATTTCTTGGATAAATATATTTAATATAAGTACTTTTCATTATAAATGCATTCAATGTGAGTTAAAAAGTGATTTGGAATGGAAAACATATTATTCTGTTCATTTAAATGCAGTGTTCCATGTATTAGAATTCAATAGAGAAGCACGTATTTTAGGTACGCAGTAATAATCTAACTCTAAAAGAATGTTATAAAGGCACATGGCTATAAGAAGTATTTTGGAAGCACTGGATCAGGTCATGTTATGGTAAAAAATAAATTTAAATCTAAAATGTTAAGAGAGAATTCTAAACCCATCAGTCATCAGACGGAACCTCATTCATTTTATAATTCTTGACCTTGGTTAGAGGTTTTTGTCCCCACATACTGCCACCAGGTGTCAGCATCATCCATTATTTTCTGTCTTTCAGGAATAGTTTTAATACTTTGGGGGGAGGGAAGGCAAGAGGGAGAGTTTTGTCTTTTATCCATTCTGCATAGTAGTTCTACCCTTTTCCTCAAGTTTGGTATGGTCCAAAGGCTGTGTGGAGAGGTAGAAATGTGATTATCAGTCCCCCTTTCATGGAGAGGAAACTGAAACTCAGGGAGAGACAAGGACGCCTGATTACAGGCCAGGAGAGCTGATCCGGGACCCAGAAGTCCATCTTTCTAGCTAGAGTATAGGGTTGTCCAGGCACTTTGTCCCGGGAGTAGAGACCCATGCAGCCCCATCTGCATCCTCACCTTGGGTTTCTTCAGGGCTGGGCTGTTGGGAAGTCACACTGCTGGTCTACCCCACCCAGGCTACCTGAACGTACTGGTAAACCATGGCTGGAAGGAACGATGGTGCCGCCTGAAGTGCAACACTCTGTATTTCCACAAGGACCGCACGGACCTTCGGACCCACGTGAATGCCATCGCCCTCCGAGGCTGTGAGGTGGCCCCAGGCTTTGGGCCCAGGCACCCATTTGCCTTCAGGATCCTGCGCAACCGGCAGGATATTGCTATCTTGGAGGTGAGAGGAGAGAATCCAGGTTGTCCTTGATGGTGGGAGCTGAGGGGAGCTCCGGCCTGGATGTTGGCTTTTGTCCTGGGGCCTTGCCACTGACAATACAGGGACTGGGAAAATTGCTGCCAAGTGAGGTAGGGTTGCCAGTTAACATACAGCACACCCACTTAAATTTGAATTTCAGATAAACAACAAATAATGTTTTTAATACAGGTACATCCCCTGCAACATTTGGGACATACGTATGCTAAAAAAGGTTGTTATTGTTTATCTGAAATTTGAATTTAACACAGAATTCTGCTTTTTATTTGCTAAATCTGGCAACCCTAGAGCCAAGGTTTATCTTTTTCTCCCTTATATTAAAATCCCAAACCTGGAAGGCCTCTAGTCTGATCTCACCCAGACCTGATCTAAAATCCCCTCTAGCCTTCCCACTCATGGCTAGGCACCTCAGATGCACGCCTGCTGCTCACAGGACCAGCCCCTCCCACGGACTCCCTCAAATATTTAGAAAGATTTTCTCTATATTGAGTTGAAATCTTTAAACTCCGTAAAGGCAGTAAGCCTGTTCTGCATACTTTTGTTTTTCCAGAACCCACCTTAATGCCCAGCACAGACTAAGGGCTCGATGAACATTTCTTGAACAAATGGCTGAATGAATGTGGTATCATTTCACCCGCTCATTGTCAGCCCTATACAGCGGCACTAAACAGCCTCCCTGAGGTCGAACTCCCTTCTACATGTCAATCCCTTGGCTATTTAGTTTTTAAAATGTTAACACTGAAGGAAAGCATAAATAACTACCCCCTCACATTACAGATAAGGAAACTGAGGCCGGGCAGTCAAGTGCTTTATTCAAGGCTCCACAGAGGGTCAGTGGCCTCTTGGTCTTACCTGAAAATTAAAACCCAGCCCCTTGGTCTTATTTTATTTGCCAGTATCCATTGCCCCTCTCAGTTGTTAAATTGCAAGAAATATTACCTCAGGAATTCACTTTTATTTTTGATAGTTTAAGATGGCTCTATTCCTTCTCTTAAATTATACACAGAGCTTTCTGGCAAAACGTATGATTCCTTTATTCATGTTAAGCATTTGCAGCTTAAGCTGATTTTATACTGATGCTCTTAAATGAGACCATAAGCACATTTAGTCTATCAACAACTTCTTGGAGAATTTCCTACAAATAATACAATAAATAACTGGCAATTATAATATAAGAAAAAATTGATTGAGCTATGTGAGAAACAGCTTCCTCTAATAAAAAGTAAATGTTTTTAAAGAATATTCAGGAAACAACCACATGTTGTTTTCACATCTAAATGGTCAGATAGGCTCTGAGGATAGGGAGCAGAGACCTGAACCGAGGGCAAGAGGGCCACCTGGATTTCTGGATGTGTATTCCAGTCTTGCTCCTCTTGGATCCCTAGGTATTGTGTACATTATAGATATTATATAAATATGGGTTTGGCTAAAGTAGGCAGGTGGCCAGAGGCCCTGATGGTGCCAAAGTGAACTGGCTGGTGCCTCCCCTCCCTCAGGCAAGCTGCTCGGAGGATATGGGCCGCTGGCTCGGGCTGCTGTTGGTGGAGATGGGCTCCAATGTCACTCCCGAGGCACTGCACTATGACTACGTGGATGTGGACACCTTAACCAGCATCGTCAGTGCGGGGCGCAACTCGTTCCTGTAAGAGTCAGCACCCTTCCTGTCTCCCTCTCAGAGTCTCTGAGTCCAGCCTTGGGCACTGGGAGGGAAGGGAGGAAGAGCTGAGGAGGACTCTACCCTCTTGGGTAGTCAGAATGGGTGCCTTCCTCTTCCAGCAGGCAGGAGTGAATTGTCTAAAGGAGGTAGCCCAGACCAGGGTCGGGGGAAGCTGTGGATGGAATGAGCAAAAGTGGAGAAGCTCTTTTGCATAATGGCCTGGGTTTTGCTCTCATGCCATGAAACCTTAGGTTCTCAGACACTTGAGCATCTGGGCAAGCACAGGGCAGGGATGTGGAGTTCAACACTAGAAGAGCTGAGTTCGAGTCACGGCTCTATCACCCCCAACAACTTGGGCTACTTGCTTCCCAGCTCGGATTCTCACTTATAAAATGGAGGTGATGAATTGCCTGTTTCCTGGGTTGTTGTGAGACTCACATGGGTCCATGCCTATAAAGCCCTTAACACAGCAATGGCACAATGTGGCCTGGAATGACTACTGCTACTAACCTTCCAACATCCACTACGAACGGCTGCCAGAATCAAATGAGAGAGTAGACAGAAAAGCACTGTGAGCTGCAAAGTGTCATCATCACTGTACCTTGTATTTTCTAGATATGCAAGATCCTACCAGGATCAATGGCCTGAGCCCCGTGTCTATGATGATGTTCCTTATGAAAAGATGCAGGTATGGTCCCTTGGGACTGCCCAGGAATGTGGCAAAGGCCACTTCTTAGCTCTCCCTCTCTCTCCCTCACTATAGTCACACACTGCTTAACAACAGGGATACGTTTTGAGAAGTGTGTAATTAGGGGAGACTTATGTGAACACCATAGAGTACACTTACACAAACCTACATGGTACAACCTGTACAACAGAGCCTATTGCTCCTAGGCTGCAAACCTGTACAACATGTGAATGTATAAAACAACACTTAATTAAATCAAGCACAAGAGAAAATGATGCAATCAAGAGACACAATGAACACGAGATGTATGAGGCTTCTGCAGGTGTAACATGGCATACTGTTTTACAGAATACTTTTCTTTTATAAGTAGAAGGAGTATACTCTAAAATAATGATCAAAAGTATAGTAGTCAACATATAAGCCAGGGCTGTAGTCGATTATTATCAAGTATTTTGTGCTGTACTTAATTGTATGTGCTGTACTTTTGTATGACGAGCAGTGCAGTAGGTTTGTTTACACCAGCATCACCGTAAACACGTGAGTAATGCATTGCACTGCAACATGAAGACAGCTATGACGGCCTAGGTGGTAGGAATTTTTCAGCCCTGTTATAATCCTAGGGGGCCACTGTTGTATCAATACATGCCTGGAGAGAAATATCATTATGCCGCGCATGACTATACTCCTTTTTTGCTTTGCCTCAGAAAAATAATTTTCACTTAACCAGCAACTAGAAGGGGAGGGAGGCCCCTTCTTATCACAGACCATGCCTCAGGATGAGGACTCCCTGGCACAGGAGGCGGACGGAAAGCCTCCCAGATTAGGAAGAGGAAGGGTTGCATAAACTGCAAATCACTCTTCCAGTTGGAATAAGGTGTTGGACTGTCCACCCGCTTAAGGCTCTGTAAACTAATGTTGACGATTCAGTGGTATCTTGTGGGGGCAGGGTGTTGGGGCACTAACTGGTGGCCACCTCCATAGGCCTTCACTTGGTGGCATTTACAGTCAGGGCTTCATCTCCCAGGACAGAGTCTCCTTGTCCTATACCAGCTCATTAATTTACAGTGAGGCTGGTATAGCCATCACACAACTCAGATATTGCTCCTGTGCAGGAGAGCCAGAGAACCACACTGTAGTCAGATGCTGGTGAGTGGGTTAGGGCTCACAGCTGGAGGAGAGAGGAATCATGCTGCCAAGGACCACAGATGTGTCTGCAGGCCGGGACCCCTGCCTTGAACAGTGCTAAATGACAATCTAAGCTCACACTTCTAGAACTCTTAGAAATTTCTCCAGCCATCCTTCTCCTGTTTACATGGTCTTCTATCACACACAGATGAACCAGTGGATGCATCTTGAGATTTTTCTCAGCTGCAGTTTAGTAGCAAGACAACTTAGTACTTACAGATGCAAACTTTGGACTCAGGGCTCCATCTGAGTTACCTTGGGCTTCACTTCTCTGGTCCTAACTTTCTGGCTTCAAATAGTTATGACAAAACCTACCTGACTGGACTACTATAAGAACTAAATGAAGTATTTTACAGAAAAAACTTAGCACAGGGCCTGGACATGGCAAGTCTTACACAGAAAAGTAAATTGTGCTACTGTTATTAATATCATTATTATATTACATTATTATCATATTCTACTCATGGTTTCTTGACCTTTGACAGGATTTTGAGTGTTCTTAATACGCCGTATGCACAAATGTATAGTAAGTCTAAGTCACGTAACTTGTACCACTGGATAATCTCATCTATGACTTTTTTTTAACAATTCAGAAGTTTGAAGGATACTTTGAAATGAGGTGAGGACAAAAATATCTATGATAAATCAAATATGGTCACCCACAATCTTTGGAGACTCCTTAATTTTCTTCTCAGCAGATATTCCGAATTAGGGTTGCCTTCTGCTGCCCCCCACAGGAAGGTATGAGGACCATACAGTAACACTACTAGTGAACGTGGTCCATCCACTGTTGGGTGCTGCACAAGTCTAAAAACATAAGGCCAAAATCTCAGAGGTCCCACAACACTCACCCACCCAGCACAGATCAGAACACACCACTGCACTGACAACTTTGAGCCTACCTGCACTTCATCTCCTTCCTCCATCCCCCCCATGCAGGACGAGGAGCCGGAACGTCCCCCTGGGGCCCAGGTGAAGCGTCATGCCTCCTCCTGTAGTGAGAAGTCCCACCGAGTAGATCCGCAGGTCAAAGTCAAGCGCCACGCCTCCAGTGAGTTCTGTGTGGGAGGAAGAAAGGAGGGAGACAGTCCATTAGGGGAGGGGGGTCTCAAAATCAGGTTCCTCCAGAGATTGGGCAGGTAAATGAATGAGTGAAGTGAGGTGTATGCAAACTCTCTACCATAAGAAAAATAACATCACAAGCACCCTGATAAAGGGCAGCTAGCATGTGGCCTCTGAGGAGAAATGACAGAGAGTGGGTGGGGGTAAAGAGGACTACAGGTGACTGGAGTGCTCAGCCTCCTACTTTAGGAATGGCCCCTGCTCAGCTCCAGCCATTGGCCCCCACGCTGCAGTGCCAGCCCAGGTCTGCCAATTATTCAAGAAATCTAGACTTGATATGAAACCTACTTACATTTTTAATATTAGCAACTGATTTTTTAAAAATTTAATACTAAATAAGGCCAACTATGTATGTATATACATAATACATAATCTAAATATTCATAAAGTTCATACACAAGCTGTGTCTGTTCCAGAGGCTAACAATTCATAATTTCTGATCTGGGGTAGCAAGTGGAGAACTGAACTCTTCCAAATACCCTTGAGGCAGCTGCCACCAAGGGTGCGGCTCACCTCTCTGTCCCAGCCCGAGCTCTGCCTAGCACCTTTTGCTATGACCTCATTGGGGCTTAGTTAATTGCCCGATTGCCACACTGCACAATAATGACTAAGTATGCCAGACAACTCTAGGGTAAATTCTGTCTGATTTCCAATGCTAATCTCTACTTCTGTGTGATTTACCTTTATGAGCATGCCAGCTTCCTATAGGACAGCATGTTCCAAGAGTCTTTGTTGCTTTACATTTCTTCCCCCTACACCTGAACAAAGTCAAATTCTATTCTTCGCTTTTTGAAGATTTCTTTTAAAATACTTTTTTAAAGTATAGCTCCATTTCATTCATATAGATAATCTCTTCTGGGGGGCTAAGAGACCTGTAATCCATTCCTAACTTGATCACTAAATTATTATGTATCTTTGGAGAAGTCTCTTCCCCTCTCTGGATCTGAGATTTTCCCTCTGAACAATTAGAGGATTGTTGTGTGAATTCCTTACACTCTACTCTCAGGACTTGGAAATACAGGGCCTTCTAGAATACCCATTTTATAATGGTAAACAAAACTGAAAGAAGCATATAAGATTAAAGATATCACAAAATGTGTTTTTAAAAACACCTAACAACAAAGATAACAAAAAGCAGACTCTTTCTTCAAACCTCACACTGAAGCCCAGTTATAAGAGATATAAAAGTAGAGCTGCTCTGGTGAGGTCGAAAGTTGCACTTGACCTACCCTGTGCCCACTACAGTAGCCTGTTAGCCATCTTGTAAAACCATAAGGCTCCTTGTAGGGCATCTGGAAACCACAGCTCTCCTCCAACCATGTTTTTCAGATGAATAAACTGAAGAAAAGAGAAGGGTCTTCCCCCATTATCGTGCATTAATTACCTACTGCTATATAACAAATGACCCAAAATTTAATAGCTCAAAACAGATTCTGTGGGTCAGGAATCCCAAAGCAACTTAGGTAGTTCTGGCTTGAGGTCTCTAATGAAGTTGCAGTTAAGATATTACACAGTCATCTGAAGTCATCTGAAGCTTAACATGCTGGAGGATCTGCTTCCAAGGTGGCTCACTCACATGCCTGGCACATTTGTGCTAGTTGCTGGCAGGAGACCTCAGTTCCTTGCCATGGGGACCACTCCATTGGACTGCTTGTCCTTGTGACAAAACAGCTGGCTTCCCGCAGAGCAAGTGACCCAGGAGTGAGTAACAGGGCAGACAAGCTACGATGCTTATGTAATCTAGCTTCGAAAGTCACACACTGTCATTTCTGCCATATCCTAATGGTTACACAGGTCAGCCTGATCTAGTGTGGGAGGAGACTGCAAAAGAACATGAATACCAGAAACCAAAAATCATGGGAGCCAAGTAGATTGCTGAGAAAAATGGTGTTGAGAAGCTCCACAGACCTACTCCCCAGCAAAACTACCCCAACTGGTGACTATTACTAAAACTAACAATCATCTGAAGTCTCTGGAAAACTTCCAGGGCACACAGCAAATGAAGGAAGATTTATTCTAGAAAATACACTAAATTTCAGTTAGAACAGTGAGTTGGTGGTGTTGGAGCCACATTACACTCCTTTACTCTTCTCCAAGTTCAGTGGAACGAATCTGTACTCTAAGTAGGTGTGGACAAGAAAAGAGGCTCCCTTTCCTCCCAGCTACCAATCAAGGGCTGTGACATCTCCCCATTAAGGCCAAGAATATGGAGGTCCCAATTGCCCTCACCCCAGCTTACCCATAAAACAAAGGCTCCAAACTAGGAGAAGCAAATCAAGACCAGAGGTTACCACCCCCAATCAGCACCCTGCTCATAAAAAGCAGCAGGCCATTGTTCCCACTCCTAGATGCAGAACAGTGACTCAGAAATTTTGTCCAGGGTGAAAAGCAGGCCACGGAACAGAGAATGCCATAGCACTCCCTCTAAAGAACTAAGTTTAGTTGGAAAGAATGTGGGGAAGTTCAAGTCTAGGGGGCTCTCAAAAACAATGGAGATTTGGTGGTAACCAAGTAAGGAGGCCAGTAGCTTCATGAGAGCAAACTAAACCATAGGTCAGACAGTTCATCAGAGAGAACTAGGGAAAGAGACAGCTAAGAAGAGCCCTCATGGGGTCAGAACAAGACTGAAATCAAGATTCAACTCAAAAATTAGCCTGTAAAGGTGCTGAATTAATTTGATCATACCATGGAGCAGTTGATCCCCCAGGGCATTATCAAAAACAGAGCAATCCACTGACAATTAGAGGAGCCTAACAGCTCGCTGTGATACCAACAGAGGAAGACAGCTTAAAGACAGATCAGAGAGAAAGAGAATCAGAGCCCTGTTAAGACCACTGTCTTCCCAGGGTTACTGTACACATGCCCAAGCCTGCACCCACTGAGAAGCAACATCAGGGAGAAATGGATTTCCCTGAATGAGCCAGCTAAGTCACTAAACAAACAACCCAGGAGGGGGAGGATCAGTATTTAGAGATGCTACAGTGTATTATCTAAAATGTCTAATTTCCAGCCAAAAAATGTGAAACATGAAAGTATGACGCACACAAAGGGAGAAAAAAGTATACAGAAAAATGAACAGAGCCCCAGAGAAATGTAGGACACCATTAGTGCCTAACATATGCATACAGGGAGTACCAGGAAAGGACAGACAGGAGCATAACAAATATTACAAGGCATCATGGCTGAAAACTTGACAAATTTATTGAAAAACATAATTTAGACCAGTGAAGTTCAAGTAGGATAAAGGCAAAGAGATCCACAAAAGACACACCATGGTCAAAATGCTAAACCCAACAAGGAGAAAACCTTGAAAGCATAAGAAAAAATGGATTCATCAATTACAAAGGATCCCCAATAAGATTAAAGGCTGACTTATGAGAAACAATGACAGCTTTCCCTCTACAGTCACCTGGAATATTATTCAGCAATAAAAAGGAATGACATACTAATATATACTACTTTAGTATGTTAGTTACATTAGTAAATTAGACACTAAACATTCCTTATTTACACACCCACCCACTATGGAAGACCAAATTTTTCTGGAAGGTGCTTGGGAAGTTCTGAAGCAAATGTTTTATCACTAATACTATGAGACCCACAAAATTATAGCTCCTTAAAACAATCTGGTTTGCTTCTTCACCACCATTTGAGTGATGCAAGTGTTGCAATGGGGTATAAGATGCTGCTCTCCATGGTGCTGACACATTAAGGCAAGCAGGGCAGTGGCTCCTCAAAGTGAGTCAGTCCATTCACTGGAATGGTTAGTCCCTAAAGAAGTGTGTGTTCATCTGCAATGAAATAAGAAAAATAGGCACAGCGCAGAAAGTTTTTCATAAAGGTAAATCTATTCAATGTAAATGACTGTTTTCTTCTGCATCTGTGTTAAAATATTGTTTATTTTACAAAATATTGGGAATAATAGATGGTAGTTGGGGTTTTTAAGGTTGTTATCTGATATAAATGTTGACAACCCTTTGCTGGTCTACCTTTCATTTATTTATTTATTTTTACAAGTCTACAAAACCCAAAAGTCTGGGAGCCAACTCCCCTGGGATGTCATCATGTATCTGGTAAATTGGGAGATATGAGTTGCCTTCTCTGCCCTCCATGCTTCACTTATGATCTGGCTTGAATTGCAGGGTAGTTGTGGCAGGAACTGATTTTTGCGTGGGTCACCGAGTAACCACTGCAATTCCTATAAGAACTGGATAGACAAGACCCAGAGTTACCAGTAAATCATGGCAATCACTTCACACCCCACCAACTTACAACAAACTGTGTATGGGTCTCTACAGTAACAAAATAAATAAAACTTCCCCTGAGAGGTTAGACTATGGCCTTGCCCCAGCTAGGGCAGTATTGCATAGCATGGTCCCTGCAGTTAGATGGACATGGGTTCAAACCTAGTCTCTGCCATCATTAGCAGTAAGACCTAACCTCTTTGTGCTTCTTTCCTCAACAATAAAATAGAGCTAATAATAGTAACTTTTTATGAAGATTAAATAGAAATGCATATAAATGGCTTAGCATGTATTAAATACTCAGTAAGTTTTGCCATAATTTTTTGGTTTTGTCCATCATCACAGTATAGAGCCCATAGTAAACTACTATGTCTCTCTCTTCCCCCATTCATTTTCCAGTAATAAAATGGGTAGTGCCTGCCTTTAGCCCCAGGTCTTGATCCTCTATGCATCTCAGTTATATTTACTTGTCTCTTGTCTTATATATACATGACAGTTGACTATAAAACATGAACTTTTAAAGTGAAAGTGTATTATACATCACAAATTTTGTTTTGCATTATTATTATAATTTAACATTTACTAAGCACTTACTATTTGCCAGGTACTATACTAAGTACTTTTCATGAATTATCTCATTTAAACCCTACCACAGCGCTAACAGGTAAATTTGATCAATAGCCACATGTACAAATGAGGAAACTAGGGCTGTAGGGGAAGGCAGAAAAACACCACCATTCACTTTTGCCTGGTGTCACACAACCAATAAAGGCAAAAGGGAACCCAAACCTGGGTCTATCTGATTCCGAAGCCCTTGCTCCTCATTCCTATGCTCTACTACCTCCCTTTTACTCCTTGTTTCCTTAGAGGAGTCACACTAAATATATCTAGGGGTATAGATCTAAATATTCCCATTTTATAGATTGAGAAGTTGAGGCTGAGAGAGAAGCTACCACCACCCAAGTACCCTTACCAGAGGTCAGAACTGAGGGCCTTTTTCTGCCTCATTTCTCTGCAGGTGCCAATCAATACAAGTATGGTAAGAACCGAGCTGAGGAGGATGCCCGGAGGTACCTGGTAGAAAAAGAGAAACTAGAGAAAGAGAAAGAGACAATCCGGACAGAGCTGATGGCACTGCGGAAGGAAAAGAGGGAGCTGAAGGATGCCATTCGGAACAACCCAGGTACCTACGTGGGTGGGTCTTGAGCGCTCTTGGGGCTTGGCTTTGACACTTCCCCTAGTATTGGTCACCTAGTTTCTTATCAGAACAGGTAGCTTCTCCCTTCCTTCTTTCTCCTCCTCCTCCTCCTCCTCATCCCTCCTGATGAATGGAAGTGCCATCAATTTAATAACTGCTTTTGGGATAAAGGGATGAAAAAACATCACAAAAATGTGGCAAAATGCAACCTGATTTTAGGAATATTAAAAATGTGAAAAAGCAGAGTGTGCCTTAGAATCAAGAAAATAATAGGTCATTTGGAACTTCACATTAACTAATTTATTCACAGATGTAGAGCTCTGTGTTATAACTCTTGATGACAAGTAACAGAAACTGAAATTAAACTGGCTTAGAAATGAAAAAAAGAAAAATGTAATTGAAACATTAGAAGATCAGGTATAGCAAGGTCCAGGGACTTAAATGATGTCATCAGGAAGCACATTTCTCTAAATCTCGCTTCTGCCTTCCTCTACATTGGTTTAATTCTCTGCCCTTCATGGTGGCAAAATAGGTGCACAGCTACAGCCCTTACCCAATTCTCTCAGCCACCCCAGCAGAGAGAACTTCTCGTCCTAATGGCCCCCACAAACACCTCAGGATTCACTATGACTAACTTGGATCCCTAAACAAATCACTGTGACCAGGAAATGAGACATGATTATGGGCCTCGACTAAGTTACATGCCAACCCTTTGAACTACAAGTGAGGTCCATCCACTCAAAAATCAAGGTTCTGTATCCAGAAGATGGGGAAATGGGTATTGGGCAGGTAAAAACCATAGTACCCAGCATGGAGCTGGAACCCTAGGCCCAAAATCCATCTCTGAACCAGGACTGAGGACTGGAAAGGCCCTCTGGGAGGGGCACGCTGGTGTCTGAGACCCTGCCAAACACCTTGATGCTTCAGGCCAGGTTCAGCTGTTTCTCACTCACGTCTCTGAACACAGGAGCCAAGTTAAAACTTCTAGAAGAGGCCGTGGCCACCCTGGAAGCTCAGTGTCGGACAAAGGAGGAACGCCGGATTGACCTAGAGCTGAGGCTAGTGGCTGTAAAGGAGCGCTTACAGCAGTCTCTGGCAGGGGGCCCTGCCCTGGGACTCTCGATGAGCAGCAAGAATAAGAGTGGGGTGAGTCCACTTCCTGCTGTACCTGGGGCAGCTGCTCCTTAATGCCCTGACATGCTAGAGAACTTAATCATTCTTTGGGGCTAGGAGTTATGCTCATTTACAGATGACAAAACAGGCCCTAAGGGCAGTAGGGGCATAGCTAGGGAAGGGAATCTTGGAACAAGTTTTCTGGCCTGTGTTCTCACCACTGACATCCCACCAATTGACTTTGTAGCCTAACTGTGATGTTAGAAGTGGCCTTGCAGTTACTGATAATAACAACTATCAAATGCTGAATAACAGACTTATGTTGATCAGTCACCATAAGCCAGTATAAAATCTTAACTGTATTATCTCACTGAGTCCTCATAGCAGTCCTGTGAGGTAGTACTGTGAGTACTCACTTCATTTGACAGACAAAGAAACTGAGGTTCAGAGCTGTTGAGTGACTTGCTCAAGTTCACTCAGCTAAATGGGAGATAGGATCCCAAGACCAGGCAGTCCGACTCCAGAGCCCTGCTTTAGCCACCTTTATGCCCTCTCCTAGGATTCCCTGAGTACCAGGCTCTGTCCCCAGGCCTCTGCACCCATTATCTCTAATGTCCCCAGCAACCCTGTAAGGTAGATACTCTCACTTTGAATAAGACTTCCTCAGGGAGAACTTCACTGACCTCAGTCTAGAGCAGAGTGTCTCAACCTCAGCACTCTTGACATTTAGAAACAATCATTCTTTTTTACAAGGGGATTGCCATATGCATTGTAGGGTGTTTAGCAGCATCCCTAGCCTCTACCCACTAGATGCCAGTAGCTCCACACCCCCAGTTATGATAAACAAAAATGTTTCCAAAACTTCCCAAATGTCTCTGGGAAACCAATGCTCTAAACTACCAACAGTTCCATCTGTTATTCTTACTCTTGACACTTAACCACAATTTGTCCACATATAGTTGTATCCTTACTCCTCTACCTCAACTAAATGGTGTTTTTATCAAACTGGGCTGTATCTTTTTTTTTTTTTTATCATTATTGCCCTAACCCTTTACAGAGTTTGAAAAACAGGAGTGTAATAAATGTTTGTCAAGTGAATAAGTTATACTTGCTTTCAGATGAGGAAATTGAGACTCAGAGAGGTGAAGTAACTTGTCTGATAACTGTGAGCTGTCCTTGAGAACTGCCTGGTCAGACCTCACCCCATGACTGGGAAGCTAGGGCTCTTTTCTCCACCCTACACTTCCTCTCCATGGGGTAGCTCTAACCTCATTTACAGATGAAGAGCTTAAGGCCAGAGACAACTTCACAGTTACAGAGGGCTGATGGACATGGCTACTTCCTCCCACCAGCATGCCTGAAGTTCACATTTTAGAAGACTTTTCCTTCCACTTTTGATCATTTTCATGGCCTTTGGAGATAAAGAGAAGTCTTCTCTAAATTCCCTGCAGGCTTAGCTGTTAATATGTCATACTTAAGGAACTATATCCAATAAGGCACTAAATAACCATCTGGAAATTTTAAGGGGTGAGGGCATTTGCTTGAAGAGGCTAGAAGAGCTACTCCCCACAATGCCAGGTACACAGTGAGGGTTCAGTAATGTTAGCTATCATTACCTTTATTCCAAGGCCATCAAGTGTTTTCCTCCCCTCACCCTGTTTGATGCTGGCATGTTTGCAGAGTGCCTTCAATTTGCATTCTCTTGAGAGCAAACTGGGTATAGGTAGCCTGCACGCGACTTCACCTGTGTAATTATTTCTTGTCATCCACAGGAAACTGCAAATAAACCCCAGAACAATGCCCCAGAGCAACCTCTCCCTGTCAACTGTGTTTCTGAGATGAGGAAGAGGAGCCCATCCATCGTAACCTCCAACCAAGGAAGGGTGCTACAAAAAGCCAAGGTACAGCAATAGCTTGGCTAATCAAAATTCAGAGATCTAGCAGCCTCCTTTCTATGGAAATTCACCGAGAACCAAAAATGTCAGCTAGTGAGAAATACAAAGAATTGCCAGTGTAACCATGCACTAAAACTCATGAACTTTATTCGGAGGGGAAGACCCTCAAATCTCATTCAGAACCTATTTCCTCTTTCTTAACACATAGTTCTAGCAAGCTCTGGTTTCTGAGCCTACGCTGTGTTTTGAGACAAGAAAGGCTCATGTCATAGGTAAGGAAACAGAAGATCAGGGAATGTAGAGACTCATCCAAGGTTATGCAGGGCACCATTGCAAGAGCTAACTTGAAAACCCACCTCTTCCAATTCCAAGTCCAGGGCTCACTCCATGATACTGGTCCACAGCCCTATCTCTGAAACTCCTGGGGCCAACTCTGTTTCAAAATGTTTTGGAGTTTAGAAAGGTAATACGGTGCATATACTATGTGATGAAAAACTCCAACAAATTCTCAGGAGGTACCCTATAAGCAAACACGTGAATAATTTTATAGCATGACATGAATATTTATACCAGGTGGAATAAATAGATTATAAACAGCCTCATATCAATTCAGATCAGGTTTTGTCATAAATGAGTTTGTACCAAAAAAACACTTGAGAAAAATTTTGGTTTCAGAGCTTTCTGGATTTCAGAATTGTAGATAAGAAAGTATGGTCCTAAAAAACAAACACCTGAGCATTACAGAAGTAACTGGCCAGAAGCCAGGTCATCTAGACCAGGTATCAGCAATCTTTTTTCTCTGAAGGGCCAGGAAGTAAGCAGTTGAGGCTTTGTGAACCACATGGTCTCCTTCATAATCACTCCCCTCTGCCACTGTAGCAGGAAAGCAGCCATAGACAGTATGTAAGCAAATGATGAACATGGCCGAGACCCAATAAAACGTTATTCAAGGACACTGAGATTCAATTTCATGTAATTTTCACATCACAAAAATTTTTTTAAACATTTAAAAAAGTGAAAACCATTCTTAGCTGATAGATCATATAAATCTATCATGCATGTTGTACAAACTGATCCGTGATCCTTGTTGGCCATTGGAAGAACGAGGGATTTTATTCTAACATATTAGAAAGTCACTGTCAAGTTCTGAGCATAGAATTTTTGGATATGAATTACATTTTTAAAAGACCATTCTGGCTACTCTGTTGAGAATGGATAAGGGGATAAGAGAGACCAGTTAGAAACAGATGAAATGAGAAAGGTTTAGTGGAGAAAGGTCTGGCTTTGGAAATAAAGCCAAAGAATTTGGTGATGAGGATGTGGAAGATGAGGAAAAGAAAGAAATCAAGGATGACCCCTAGTCACTGCCCTGAGCAACAGTGGTTCAGGTGAGAAAGACTGAGAGAGGAGTAGGTTGGGATTGGAGAATCTTCCCACCAAGAATTTTCTAACCGTGTTCTACCCTGGTTCACACCATCACCCATGGCTGGTTAGAAACCCCATGCACCATTTATGGGTACACAGCCATCCACTGTTGGCTATGACTTCAGTATACCTCTCAGATGAACTCCTAGACAGCCCCGAGAGAAGGAATGGAGCCCTGTGGGCTGCCTACCCTCACCCTCCCTTAAGAGACTTCCTTGGCTTCTCTCCCATTGGCCTCCTACCCCACCCCCAAGGTCTTGTGTAACAGCACTGGAACCAGACACAGTCCCCATACCCCTCCTCCTTCAGGGCCTCAGTTTTCTTGTCTGAGAAAGACAAATTTTGTGAGATCTGAGCCCCCTTACAGATGAGACCCATTGTAGAGAAATTATTTGCCCACAGCCAAAGAAAGTAGGACTAGGACCTTATAGCCTTCTAATACGGCCAGTGGAGATCTTTCTATAATTAGGGACAGTGGAATATTTTTATCCTACAAGTCATAACAGAACATGCAACAAACTGATTTGTATTCTCTTTCTGTACTTCAGGAATGGGAAATGAAGAAGACCTAGAAAGAGGATGAGGATTTTATCCAAAGAAAGTATCGGCTTGTCCATCTAAGGCGGAAATGCTTTTCTCACAAGGGGACATCAGACTGGAAATAGGCCCCACTTTCTGGGGCACCCAAAAGATCAGCCTTTATTGTCTGCATGATTGTAGGGGGTATAGGGAGGGAAGAAGTAGGAAGAAAGAAATGGAGGGCAACCTTCTATCACTTTACAGGGCACAGAAAGAAAGACAGAAATCTGCATAGCAGTAAAGGTTTTGTTAAACCTCTTTGCCTTCCCTTCTGAAGAAGAAATGGAAGCATATGTGAATAAGCCATTCCATCCATTCTCAGCATCCCATTCCCAGTCCTTAGGGCAAAGGAAGCCAGTGCTAAAGCATCAGTGGTGCAGTATAGAGAGACAAGACCTGATCATCCAGTCACATCTGCACCAACTGGATTCATGTTGGGCATTACTGAGAGCCTCTGGGCAAGATATATAGGCTTAAAAAAAAATCAATAAAACTATCCCTGCTTGCATAAAAATGAACAAAAGCCATAGAGAACATGCAAATTCTATAAGCATTCCTCATCTGCTTTAGGCAGGCTACCAGAACCCCAGATTTGAGTCGTTTTCAAATCAGAGATCTGCGTATGTGGCAGGCAAGGAGGGTCAGCAGCTGACAATATTTTAAGCTCAGAGTGATACTATGTGACAGGAGCATGGATTTCTAATGTTCACAAGATGTTGCAGGCTTTGTAGGATGGGGTCGTTTGCTGTCAATCAAGTCCTCTATCTATTTTTATATGACTCAAGCTCCAGCAGCTCTATGGCTAGAATCTAAGTGACACCTCACTGTGTGTTTATCCTTATCTTCCACTCAGAGGTCCACCAGTCTGCCCTTCCATATCTGCTATCAGGTAAAGGAGAACAAAGAGGACAGTGGCTCTTTCTGCAACATGAGTGCCTTTTACAAACACTTGATACTTTCATAGAGGACCTCAAATCCTCCACACTGTGCCACTCCCTACTTTCTCTACACTGTTAAGCACTTAAGCCTTTACTACACTTCCCTCCAACAAAGATAAAATCACTTAACTGGATGAGCTCAGAGGTTAGCTCAAGGGGAGAGAAGGGAAATCCCAGAATAACCTCTGGACACTTTGCTGGAGGCTTTAGGTACATTTACCCTGCCTGTGGCTTTACATACTTGAGCCACATCCAAAATTTTCCACTCTGAGGCAGCTGGAGACCAGAGCAAGAAGAGTAACCTGCCCCAAAGCACCTAGCTGGTCAATGATAGAGCATAGGCTTAGGGCTTATGAACCTGGATCCAGAGAGGGCTGCATATGAGCCCTGCCCCTGCCACTTAATAGCTGTGACTTTCGGAAAGTCACTTAACCGCTCCTATGAAAACCAGGCTAACAATTGTACTTTCCTCCCCAAAGTGTTGGGGGAATTCGGTGAGATAACAGTACATGGGAAGCACCTTGCACAGTACCCAAGAAATAGTAAATACCCAGGCAATAGTGGTTCTTATTAATAACTAGATAAGAAATGTCTGATTCAAAATCTTGTGTCCTTTCCACTGGGAAGGAAATGACTTTTATATGGTGATGACAAACTCCAAAAGCTGTAAAGCAGCAAATCTATAACTGACAGTCTTCGTCCAGATTCCACCTGAGTGTCTTCCACAACAAAGGCGTTCACATAATCTGGATTGTCAATATTATTTTTTAAATGTGGATCCTGGAATGTCACCTAACAACCCACTGTGTCTTCATTCCTTCCCACATAGTTATTCTGAGGCTTTTTAAACCAAAAGATCTTAAACTCTTTTGGGTAGTGGGACCCTAGGAAAGTATTAATTAACATTTATTGACTATTTGCCATGCATGAGGTACTGTGTTAGCCAGGGCCAGCTTCACAGGCATACAACCTGTACAGTCACACTTAGTAGGGCCCTGTGCTTGGATGATTGCTCTGCTCTTCCCCTATTAATAAGTTTAGGACAAGGGGCTCCACATTTTCCTTTTTCCCCTTTAAATTACATAGCAGGTCCTAGTGCTAACTAATCACTTTTCTAGGCATTACTCCTCTCGTTTTCATTAAAACCCTGTTAAATAGTCCTATTATCCCAGTTTTCACACTTCAGGAAATGGAAGCCCAGAGAGGTTGGTAACCTGCCAAAGCCCCCAGTTAGGAAGTGGTGGAACCAGCACTTGACTACAATAAGTCTGACCCTAGAGCCCGTCTTCTGTTCCAAAACTCTATTTCATCCCCTTGTGCTGCAGCATTCAGCAGCACACTAGCACTTAATAAACAGATGAATGAATGGATGCATAGATGCAGTACATTTGGTGTGAGTTGGAGTTAAGAGAAGTATAAATGGGCAAAGCATGGATGCCAGTTCTTGCTTGTTAAAATGCCTTATTTTGTTGTCTTTCAAAGTACAGGCTCATGGGTCTGAGGTGGACTTGAAACTCCATCCTTACCAACACCACCAGAGGTTTGGACTATCAGATTTGTATAGTGTCACTGGACCTTGAGCAGGTTCACCAAACTCTCAGCTTCAATTTCCTCATACAAGTATGTAAAACGGTATCATAATCCCTCCTTAAATCATGCTGCTCTTCTCTTAAGGCCAAAAAGAAACATACGGTGTTCAACACATCTGAGCTGGGCCCCGGACAGAATATAAACATACAAAAGACTTTCAGCTCAACCTCATGGAACTCAGACAAGTAGAGAGAAAACCTGACCCAAATAGCTACAATATAAGTAGGCCATATTATGGTGAAGAATCAGAATGATGAAGGCACACTTCCCATGCCTTAAAAAATTTTTTCTTTTAGCTTAGGGGCTATCCAGTAACTAGTCTGGCAACTCCAAGTACCCTCAACCCCAATTGCCAGTCCATCATCACATGCTGTCAGCTTTCCATACTAACACTCTCTAAAATTCATCCACTTATTCCAATCTCCTCTGACTCTATCCACCTTCATCAATTCATTCAAGTTTTACTGACCACCTACTGTGTGCACCTACTGCACTAGATGTCAGAAATCACAGATGTGAACAAGACAGACATCCTCATAGAGCTCACAGTCTCTAGTTGGGAGAATAAACACAAACAAAATACTAAGATGAAAACAAAAATTTGCTGGACACACCTAAAATAGTAGGGACCTGAGACTGGGTGGTTACAAAGTTTTCTGTGGAGGTGACCCCAGGACCTTTGCATGGACTTTTCCAACAGCCTGTCTCCCTGTGTCTTCACATCCTGCAATCTCCTCCCTATAGAAAAGTGACTCCATAAACACGTGAAGGCTTTTTAACATGTTCCCATCGCAACGAGAATAACACTCAGGTTCATTCAACAAAAATATTTTGAACTATATTAGGGCACTGTTCACTGAAAATAAAGACAAAAACAAAAAAACTGCCCTCATGGAATTCACATTTTAGTGAGGGGAAATGAGGAAAATTTGAAGAAAAAGGCAGGGAAAAGTGATGGGGGCGGGGGGAGGTCAGAGTCCTATCTTTTAAATCCCTGATGTGCTCTGGCCCTGACTGACCAACCATACGTCTCAGGCTGCCCCCTCCCTTCCTCCAGTATTTCAGTCCCTTGCAATACTCTCCCTCTTCACTGGGTCTCTGCAGATGCTGTTTACTTCTACCTGAACTACTTTCTTGCTCTTTTCAACTACTCACTCTTCAGTTTTCAGTTCAAATATTACTTCCTTTAGGAAAACTCCCCACACTCGGCCATATTGTATTCTAGGCTTCCGCAGCACCATGCCCCTCACCTTTAAACCTCGGTCCTACTTTGACTTTACATCGCGTTTGCATTTGTTTGCTGTTTATAACTTCACATAAGTTCCTTGAGGGAACAGGTGGGACGGCCTCTGAACGCCGCGAATTCCGCGGAGGGCACTGAACCTTTATGGTTGTAACAGAAACATCCTACGTGCCGAATACACTGGGGACCGGAAGTGGTGCTCTCCGGATCACAAGCACACGCGCACAAGAAAAACCGGAAGAGTAGCGTTCGCGTCAGGCAGCCCTAAGAAGGAAACTCCCGCGAAGGCTGCCGGGAAGCGTGGTTTTTCAAGTGAGCGTAGCTCGCCCTTGGAGCAAGTGCGCCTGCGCTGCCTCCGTCAGCTTAGGTCGGAACATGGCGGCGCGTGGCTTGTGGGCGGTCCGGCGGCGGGTGCAACGATTCTTGGCCTCCAGTGCCGCGTCGGATGGCAGGTAAACAAGCGAGGAAGGCCACGGGTCGGGAACGCGGAGCATTGCTAGACGAGCGAGCTGGCGAGGCAATTGTGGATAAGAGGCCCCCATCAAGCCTCCCGTAGGCTAGGTTCAGGCGTTCACCGCCCCATTTTACAGAGGGGCAAACTGTGGCCGACAGCGGCGCATCCTTGCCAGCTGGGAAAGGTGGGAAGGGCCGAGGTCATGTCCTTGGAGGGGGTCTCTTCAGTCCCGAGCATAGATGGCATTGGGCAGGTACCTCTCCCGGCCCCTTCATCCCAGCGGTGGTGTCTGTAGGAGAATTGGGGTTCTCTCACCTGACTCCTGTGTACCTTTAGACCAGTTCCTTACCTATTATTCGGGCTTCACCTGTCAGGAAGAAGAGGGCGTTAGACTTGGTCTCTCCCCAAACGACCCTTTCTCCTATCTTCGGGAGTCTGAATTTCCAATTGCTACTTTTATGCATCAGCCGCGGCAGTTTTTATTGATCACTTGTCATGCCGATTGCGAGAACTATAGGTGGTTTCGGTTTTGGTTTTGGTTTTTTACCAAATTTGTTGGGGTAACATTGGTTAGTAAAATTATATAGGTTTCAAGTGCACAATTCTATAATACACCATCTATGTGTTGTATTGTGTGCTTACCACCCAGAGTCAGATCTCCCATCACGGTATAGTTGATTCCCCTCCCTCCTTTACTACCCTCTGTCCTCTTGGGTAATTGTTTTTATTATTCCCCGCTTCCTTGAGGAAACTGAAGTTTAGAAAAGTTGGGTAACTTCTTGGGAAATGGTGGAACCCAGACTGGAAGTCAGTCAGGGCTCCAGAACTGGCGTTTTTACTTAGTGAGTCACTTATTCTCAGGAACAATTCCCTGTTGACTCTTTTTTTCCTGGGAAAGACTAGAATGGCTGCGTAGGGAGGGTGGGTAGGGTTGGACCTATGATATGTAAATTAAGCCATAGGGAATCTGAAATTACTACTGTTTGTTACCTTTTTATCTTACACTTGACCTAGCACCCCGCCTCAACACCTGGGTGAGAGGGTGAATTCAGGGTTTCTAGCTTTGTTTGTTTGTATTTTAATCACCATTACTTTATTGTAAATCTTTTTTTGGTAGTTGATGATATAGGGAAGTGACCAGAAGAAAAATTGCTCCTTCTAATAAAATTTCTCCCCACTCCAGTTCTGAAGCAGTTGGAATTAAAAGGATGGACCACTCCCCATGTTTCACTACTTGGGCTCTGGCCATTTTCTCTTCAAACTGGCCCTGAGAATATTCTGACCTAATTTCTGTTAGGTAAAAGTGCTAGGAGTTTAGGGGAGGAGGTATTTCACCCTGTGTGATTTGCCCTAGATCTGTAGTGACCCTATTTTCTGAACCAAAAATTTAGAACCATGTATATAATCTGACACCAAATCATAATCAGAAAATTCAGGACTGTCCTGGAAAGTCTGAGATAAAAGTTGTCTTCCCCACACCTTATACTGGCTGTTTCCCTTTCATGAGGTAAACTCCTTTACCCTCTTTAAACTTTTGCTCTGATGTCACTTCAGTAAGCGCTCTTCAATACATGCCAGTTTACATAAATAAACTATATTTTTAAAGAGCTTTTGTACTCACAAATTGATTTTCTTGGTGACTACTGCACATCACATTATGAAGATCCAAGATATGTACTGGAAACTTCACTGAAGGAGGGTTCAGAACTACATCCAAGATCTACAAACTAGCCCCTACTCCAAATTCTTCCACTGTCAATTGAACTAAGTGTCAGACACTTTAGCTGTACAGAAATTGTAGATTATAAACAAAATTGAATACAAAGATCTATTTTATTCACTTGTTTATAATTCACAGTCCATACACATAGTGTTTTGTATGTATTGAATTTACTTGATTTTACATATAGGTGAGTTACCATCTCAAAATTTTTCTTATTCAGCACAGGTTCTCTTCTCTAAAAGCCTTACTTACAGCTTGCAATCAAGAAGGTTTAAAATTCTAGACCTAACTCCAGTTTGATCAAGGCCCTTTACTTGGCTTTGTTTTCCCACCTGTACAATTGAACTAAGTAGGGCTGTATGCCTTTATGTTTTGAATTCCACCTGCTGATACTGTCCTAATGGTTCTGGGTATCAGAACTTGGTTTTCTCTTGCTGACTTCTGTGTCCCCACTTCTGGCTATTTTTATTGCCTTGTGCTCAGTCTCCTGACTCAATTGAATACTAGCTATGTGACATTGAGCAAGTCTTAAACCTCTCTGAGACTCAGTTTTCTCATCTGTAAAATAGGGATAATAGTTATCTGAAATGAAAAGATTTTAAGTAAAACTCTGAAAACAATGTCTGGTACCTACTAAGCACTTTATAACTGTTAATATTGTAACTGTGAATGAAAGTACTTTGCCTACAGTTTAATCTGGAAATTCCCAGTCTCTGAACTTAGTTGCAATTTTGGCTGTTGATGATGACATTTCTTCATTATGCACCATCTCCCTCCCACTTTAGGAGATGTCTACGTTCTTTTAGCACTGCCACCCAGAGAACTGCTGGTGAGGACTGTAGTTCTGAGGACCCCCCTGATGAGCTTGGGCCCTCTCTTGCAGAAAGAGCCTTAAAGCTAAAAGCTGTAAAGCTAGAGAAGGAAGTCCAGGATTTAACAGTGAGTAGATTTTATAGTATCTGTTCTTCACATTCTCTCTCTGATTTAAATATCCAAGTAAAGTTTTTTGTCAGTTTTTTAAAATAAGTTTCCTCTAATGGGCTCTTTATCTCACTTCACTTTCACTCTCTTTCTAGGTATACTAGGCAAAATCTGTAGTTCAAAAGTACCACTGGATAAGATTAGGCATCTCTTTCCATTCCCTGTGTGTTACAGTACTTAGATATCTGATATTTTGGTAACTTCAAAGGAGGTGCAGTGAGTGCCTGACATGTGGTAAACACTTAGTAAATATGTGTGGAATGCATGAGATCATTTATCATTTGGCAAACTGTATCATGAACTGGGTTGATAGACACATTTTGAGGAAGATAGGTATTAACATTAGAGTAATTGCAAAGCAAGACCACCCAGAATGGTAAGGAGGTTGAAAAGCATGTTTGATGAGAACAGTTAAAAGAACCAGGGATCCTAAGAATGAAAGAGAAAAAGACTAAAGGGGCTGAAATAATTGCCTTCAAATAGATGACACACTTTTAATAAAATGTCCTAGAGTTCAGTTCAGTAAACAAAAGTTGGAGGGTGGCAGTGTTGGCTAAATATGAAAAAGAAAGCTTTTTCTCAAGATGAGCTTGAAAATTTGTTAAAGGGTTCAAACTAGCAAGGTAAATGACAGCCTTTCAGGGCTGCTACAAAGAGTGGGTTCTTACTTTAGGCATTTGGCATAGCTGATCTAAGAATCCTACAACTCCTAATTTTTTTAAAAATTAAAAACCTATCATAAGGGTAAAATTTGTAAAGTAAGTAAAAACATTCTTTCCTACCCCCAAAAATTGTTTTCTCATTATTTTGACTTTCCTCTTGATGGTCAGGTGAGATACCAGAGAGCTGTAGCTGACGGTGAAAACATAAGAAGGCGAACCCAGAGATGTGTAGAAGATGCTAAGATATTTGGTGAGAGATTTATTCACAACAAAAAAATACCTTTTACTTTAAGGCCACTTACTAACAGTTCTGCAAACTGAACATAGTGAAGATGCATTCTGGGTCCTTAACTGATCCATATCCGGTATACCCTTCCACTATTCCCCTGGGCTTTCTATGCTACTTACAGGGAAGGTTGTCTGGTGAACCATTTGCTAAAATGATGCTTGCATTTATTTTGACCAAACCTTTGTTGTTTTATTTTTCAAGTATGTACACTTAACATTTTAGTACTGACACAGACAATTCTGTTAAACTCATTAACCAACAAGTGAATCATTACGATGTTTGGAGGAGAATCCAAAGAGCAGACACATAGGCAAAGACAAAAGCTTGGACCACATGGAAGCAGATAACCCTGGAGGCTGTGCTAGATCACATCTATTTTTTCATTGATGACATTGAATAATCAATTGGTCATTTTGGTCTGTTTCGAAGTCTTTCAGAAATCTTTCTGTACATGTACCGCATCTTGTTCCAAATATGTTCATGAAAGTGTTAGTTGAGTAACAGAGATTCATAGGTAAAGGGCAAATCTGTGATTGCTTGCTGTGCTCACAGTTTAATATGGAGCATTGCACTTTCACTACACATAGAAGGAAAATGCCAGAAAAAGTGAGTTTGCGATAGAGGTAGTCCACTATCTCCTGACCCCTAATCTGTTATTCTTTCCCTGCATCACACTACTTCCTGTTCTCTGGATTTTGTCTGTTTGTGCACAGATTCACTTCATTCTTGCCCTGTACAGCTCCAGTGCTTTGGCATAGCCTTCTGCTTTTCATTCACTGCTATAGATGTGTTTCACATCTTCAAGTAATAACAAAGTACTGACCCCCAAATTGTATCCCTGATATTTCATCCACGTTTTAGTCTCTTTATTTCCAACTGTCAGGGCCTAGCAAACTACAGCCTGCGAGCCAAGCCTGCCACTTCTTAGTCCATAAATATAGTTCTAAATTTCATCACTAAAAATATGTGGGAAATTATTTTCTCTTTTGTTATATAATCACCTACATAAAATCTTTGATTTTTGCATTTTCTTCACAAAACCTCAAATATTTACTATATGGCCCTTTATAGAAAAAAGTTAGCTGACCTCTGAGCTATAGGGAATGTTATGGCAGATAGACCCATTGTGGTAACTGGGAAGACTTTGTGCCTGCTTGAGGGAGGAGGGTGAGTTGGCTTACCAGAAGTCAAGCTTTCAGTTAGTCTCAAAAATCAGGAAGGTTCCCAGGAATAAGTACATATTAACTCAAAAGAATTTAATAGGTAATCTAGTTTCTTTGCTTACAGAGCAAGATGTGTCTAGTGAAACAAGCCATATAAGTCCTTTCCTTGGGTCATTTCCTCCTTGTGGCCGGGAATACTTAGAAAATTGAAGATTGTACAGTGAGCATGAAAGTATGAAAAGAGCAGAATGCCTTTAAAGGGTGTACCATGATGGCTCTTCTTCTACCTGTCACTCTGTGTTCTGTCATCTCTTTTATTGCTTTCCTGAGGGTGATCTTTCTTTTTAACCTCTGAGTACAGTTGAAGTGGCTGCCTGTTTTTGGCACAGGGCCTTAAAATTGTCCCTGGATTAAAGCCAGATCAACAAAATCCTTTGCCCCCCACCAGCCCCTACCAGAGCATTGTCATAGATATTGTGATGGGGACATCCCTTATCAGAATTTTTATTGGAAAAATCAAAATACAGCTTTGGGAACAATGGGATTTCTCAACAACTAAGTTTGCTTTTATCCTGTTACAGTTCATAAGATTCTAAAAAGATAAGACAAGTTTTGGCCCAGCTCTAGCAATTATGTATAACTTCATAGCAGGCAATTGGAGACTCATTTGTGGATGTGTCTTACTTTGCTTTCCTATTTAATCCGTCCTCAATGTAAACCACTATTTTGACTCCCACAGTCTTTTCAACTATGTCTTTATTATTGCCCACCATGAAATACTAATATCTTGTCCCTATTGAGAATGCATGCCTCAGCAAACTGGCACAGGCAGGAATTTTCAAAATATACATAATGTGCCCAGTATACTAACCACCTGTCTGGGCCTTCCCCAAACACAGAGTGATTGTCTCACAAACAATAAAAGTATCTGGCTTCTCTGTAGGAATTCAGAGTTTCTGTAAGGACTTGGTAGAGGTGGCAGACATTTTGGAGAAGACGACAGAATGCATTTCTGAAGACACAGAATCTTCTGACCAGAAGCTCACTCTGGAGAAGATCTTCCGAGGATTGTCACTTTTAGAAGCAAAGCTGAAAAGTGTGTTTGCCAAGCATGGCCTGGAGAAGATGACACCCATTGGTGACAAATACGACCCTCATGAGCATGAACTCATCTGTCACGTGCCAGCTGGTGTTGGGGTGCAGCCTGGCACTGTGGCATTAGTAAGGCAAGATGGCTACAAACTTCATGGCCGCACCATTAGACTAGCCCGGGTGGAGGTGGCAGTGGAGTCTCAGAGAAGACTGTGAAGGGGCCATGAGGACCTGAATGTTCTTCCAGAGTGTAGTACCTGTGTTTTCTTTATTTATTAAACTAGGTTTATATTGTACATGAGGTACTTCATGTGATCTGTTTTGGATTTAGTCATATTGGCTTTATTTCTAAGATACTCTGTTGATTTCATGTGACCTGTTTGGTCTCATTGAAAGTCTTGCCATTGGGCATTTGAACAATGTGACAAGTGTTCCTATGGCCTTTATCAAACTATGTTTAAGAAAATTATTTTTAAATTAGTACTCTGATGACTTTCAATCCAAAATTTTTTAAAAAGGTATGTGAGTATGTACCTTTTACCTTTTACCACAATGAGTATATGTTTATGTATTTCAACTACTAGTTTCTTTCTTGTAGTCCCTATAACAGGAATTGTATAGCTTCTTTTATTTTGTGGGAAAAGGGATTGGTTCAACATTTGGGTACTTAGATGATAAAGCTTTATAGTTGTATGAATTTAGAACATTTGGGTTGATTTTTATACACACATATTTTCAGGACTTTTCCTTTTCGTTTTACTTCCCTTATAGCCATTTTTTGTCCTCGTAGTCCCTGCCAGGTGGACTTCATATTCACACTCATTGTTCTTTTCCATTTCCCATTTACAAAGGGCTAAGGCCCAGGCAAGATTTGGAAGGCAAAAAATAATCAAGAAATTCGAGATACCCAGGTTCCTTTCAACCAAGGATGGACCAGAAAATCTGTCCTTTCTTTGCTAAGTTATCTTCAACTTATTTTCAGTCTCCTAGCTATATAATTTCAGGGAAACTGAGGCAGCTAATGACCCAATCGGTCTGTCTAAGTGATTTACCTACAACTTCTTTTTCTACCAGCCCTGAAATCCTCTGCCACTTGGTCAGATTTGCTTATGATCCTTTATTAGATTATGAGGACGTGGTCAGGACAAAAATGTTAAGTATCCAGGATTTCTCATTTCGTTTAGTTAAGCTGAAATTTTTTTCTTTGATACAAATCACTACCTCTCTTACATTGGCAAGCTTTGTTTCCTAGTTTTTATATCTGTCTTATGTCACATATGTATAAATATCTTAGACTTCTTTTATGTCTTGACCTTCTAGAGATAATGAGCCTGTGTGTTTATTTTTGATTCTTCATTCTTGTTTCTTATAGCTGGTGTTCTATAAAAGTTTTTTTTTTTTTTTTTCAATAAATGAGTAAATGAATGATATATCAGACTTTAAAAGGAGGTCACTTATGGCTATTTTAGTATTAAAAGAGGCCTTGGAATTGAACTCAAAAAAATCTCCAACTAATGAATTAAATTTCAGTGAGAACTTGAATAAGTAATAACTAGATATTAACTTCAATCATTTAAGATTCAACAGTTCTTTAATGAACATGCAAAGATGTCCCCAGAACACAATTAAATGTTAGCTGCTCAGATTGCATGGGTTTAGGTTTAAATTAGTTATCCATAAAATAAATCTATATCTACTGGAACTCTGTGACGCCTTTCAGTGGAGTGGTAAAAGTTATTCTCTTAGATATCATATATAATTCTAGGACACTACATAGACCTGTATCAACAAAGCCATTCCCCAATGGGCCCTACCACCTCTACCAGATTTAGACACTTAAAAAACACAAGAGGGCTGTCCAGAAAAAATCCAGCCATAAATGCCTTTTTTTCATAGTACACGGCTGGATACTTTCTGGACAGCCCTGGTATATACATGCTTTTAAAATGCAAACAAAACACGGGTGGTAAGATTTTTAAACCAGACTCTCTAGTCATTTCATTAAGTGCATACTGTATGTCTAATGAGCACATTTCACAATAGGAGTTTATCTTTTTTTGACTGAATTCCTTTGAGATTGACAGATGGTGACAAGAAAATGAGCCAATTATAATTACCCATGTTTTCTTGGATTACTAGCTGTCCATCTTAGATATGGAATGTTCTGATTACTTGAAGTTTTCTAATATTCCTTGCAACTTCCTGTTTTAGCAAGTAGATTGAGAATAATTTTAGATTTTTCTATTCAGTAGTTTTGGAGATTTAAACGTTAAATTTGGAAGATGGAGCTATAACAGTAACAATCTCAAAAAGATGAGGGGCTTTCGGGAGCTAGAGCAGCATAATAGAGGATAGGCTTGATAAGCATAGACCTGAACGTGAATCCCAGCTCAGTCATCTGTGTAACTAACCTTGGGCCCCAGTCATTTCACCCTTCTGTGCCTGCTTCCTTATTTGCAAAATTGTTTTTAAAATTCTCTCACAGTATTGTGAGGATTAAATGACATGTAAATCGCCTATTACATTACTCCCTCAAATAATTTTGCTTTATATTATATACATTGTTTTTGTCTGTTTTTATAGCTGCCTAAAGTCTAGGAAAAGGGGAAAGTGGCTAAAAGATGCCTAACTATTATTAAAACTTGTAAGCTAATCAGAATGACTTATTTTCCTTCCCACTGCTGGTTGTTGGGGGGTTTTTTGTTTGTTTGTTTGTCGTTAAACCATACCACAAAAAATACATGTTTGTAGACTGAAGGAGCAAGAAAATTGTGTCATTGTTCTGAATTATTTTCATCCTGATGGTAAAATGAAAAAACATTGGCTTGCAGAGGATATGTAAGGAAGTTTTGGGTCACTTGAAGAGGGGATCTTGGGGTTTTAGTACTTGGAGTATACAAATAGCACTGCCATAAAGAACAGGTCTGTAACTTACTTGGTGCTTTCATGGCAGAAGATTTCATAAGTGAATAAAGGGTCTTAAACACTAAAGCAAAATCAAATAGGGAATACTAAGGATGATATATGATATTCAGAAATAACTTCAATAAAACCCCACTTGAAATAACTGCAGTTCACATGTTTAGTGTCTTTCTTTGCCTAATTCATATTATATATGGACAGCCTATGGTCACTTCAGTGACTGCTGATGCACCTTGTTGGTTTCCAGCGGAGATACCCTGAGATTTCACTACAGCCCAGCCAAACGGATGCAGTACAGGCATCCCACACCCTGCCCAGCTGTTGAAGTCTTGTCTGTTTTTCTGCTTTCTTCTAATTCCTTTGTATTTCTTAGATCTGGACTCCTGTTTATGCCTTTCTTTCTGGAATTGCCTTATTTTCTTGTGCTTGCTTCTTGGTTCTAATAGTCTTATATGCTTTAACTGCTTCACTTGAACTGCTGGACTTTTGACCCTCCCCTCAACCAGATTACTGACATGTGGCCTTGTTATGACATGTTCTTTCCAGTCTCTGCCTGGCCTTATCTTTACCTCTGCTCAGCTGGCTTCTACATACTCAACATCCTGGCTGAGTGGCCCTCTTTGGAGCCAATCTTTTCTGCAGTTTGGCCTTGCATTTTCAATTTTTCCAATCTTGCCTATACTCCCTCATGCCATAATCCATTGTTTCCCATATTCCCAGTAATAGTAAGTGTATTCTTGTTTTTGTGCACTCAGACATTGTTCACATTCTCAATTTTAAAACTTGGCTCCAAATCTTGAATCTACTTTGTGATTGACTAATAGAATATAGCAGAAGTGACTGCCAGTTTCTGGATGCTTACTCTTGGAACCCACCCACCAAACCAAGAGCAAGCTGAAGCAGCCGGTTGGGTGGAACTAAGGGCCCTGGCTAAACTTTCAGCTGACAGCCTGCACCATCTTGCCAGCCATCTCAATGAGCTATCTTGAAAGTGGATCCTTCAGCCCCCAGTGGAGCAGCCCCCCACCCCAACACCACATGCAACAGAGATGAGCTGATCTCACAACCCTGCCCGAAGTGCAGGCTTTGGAGAAAATAAATGATGGTTATTTTTAGCCACTAAGTTTTGGGGTCATTTGTTATGCAGCGATAGATAAGTGATACAGTCACCCAACCTCACTCGTAGTCTTACTAGTTAGTTGTTTTGCACCTCGGCCACTAGAATTACGGCTGTTTGCTTTTCCTCTTACAGATTTTTGGAACTCGTCCTCCAACTTTGATGTATTCAAGCACGCCAATGTGTTGGTAGGATTGGAAGAACTTCCTAACAAGAAAACACAGCTTTTGATTCTAGAGTTGCCAAGGGCCTTAAAATTAAAAGCAAAGTAGAGCCAAGAAGTTGAATTTTAAAGTTAATATAACTTATCCTGTAAAAAACCCTGCATGATTCACTTGTCAGCACATAAGAAAACTTCACTCAAAGTTACCAGTGAATGCTTTGTTTTAAGAAAGGGGAATATTTTGAGTCTTAGGAAGTGAACTTAAAAGGTTTTGCAGTCTGACATAAACATCATCAAAAAGATTTTTATTTAAGATTATGAAGCTACCACTTCACTCGTCATCCAGTTTGGTCCTATTAAATTAAGAGTCACAAAACTGATATAGGACCCCAGCTATATACTCCTTTACTATTCTCTGAATCTCTTTAGTTTCTTAGCCATAATCTGACTGAATAGATACAGGTTTTACTCATTGATCCTGAAACTCATCCCCAACTTTATTTTCTCGCTAGAAGGAGTCTGTCTTTCAGTGTGGTAAGCTAGCCGCACTCACTAGTCTTGTTTTCTTAGAGTGAAAACGGGAGTTTATCCCTTCCTTTTTACCCTTCCTCCCCATTGAGAGTGGATGAAACCTTTCCCTTTCGTTTTTTAAGTAGAAGGTAGAGATGTAAAAATCTATGTAGAAACTGCAAATGAACGTAACAGCAGGCTCGGAAGCATCTGGCTTTGTTTCAGCATATGCATAGAGTAACCCCGGCTGCATGCTTGGCCAGCAATTTCGAGCACTGGCAGACACTGCCGAGCGTTCCCACATTACTTACCTCATGTAACTGCCACAACCACCCAGCAAGGCGGAGTAGGGGAACTGAATGAGACACAGCTAGTAGGCACGTTACAGACCTAGTAACTCAGAGGTTGGACTTGAACCGAGGTCGTCTAAGCTTCCTTTCTCTTCCATCCATCTCCCCAATGCTGGGCTCTGGTCCTGATGCTGAGCATCCGAAGGGCGCACACCTGCGCCGGAGCAGGACGAGCCAGCCAATGAGGAGCCCGCATCCAGGAGGCGGGACGGAGAAGCTGCCAATGGCAGAGCCTGCCCGGACAGAGATGCAGCTAATGAGGGCCTCGTGCTGGAGAAAGACGGCTACTTGTCCAATGAGAGGCTATGAGCAGCAAGTCTGGAAGGCGGAACGGCCACTAGGCTCCGGGGCGGGGCTGGGAGCCCAGCGCCAACGCGCGAGCACGGATCCCTGGCGTGCCCCGGTCGCCGCCCGCCATGGCCCGTGCAGCCCGGCTCCTCGCCACGCTGGCCGCGCTCCTCGCTGCCGCCGCTACAGGCGGAGACGCCCGGCCCAGCAAAATCGGTGCGGGAAGAACCGGGTTGGGTTCTGAGCTGGGGAGGGGTGCACGGGAAAAGGGTTCTCAGCGAACAGCAGCTGGGTGGGGGATGGGGAAGGCAGCTGGGCGCGGGAGGGGTCCTGGGGAGAGGACCTGGATGGAGAACAGGCGAGGGACTGCGACTGGGCGAGGAAAGGGACCGCAGTAGGCAAGGTGCTGATGCGAAGGGTGGTAGGGGCATGGTCTGAGGGCTACCTGGGGCGGAAAAGAAGCTAGGGGCAGGACAGGCCACTGATCTCACCGAAAGATCCAGAAGCACTGAGCATCTGCCATGGAGCTGGCTCTTTGCCAGCTGCCCCAGTGACAGAGAACAGGCTCTGGGCGATTGTCATTCACAAAGGTTTATTTGTGAATGGGTAGCAGGCACGGTGTTCCTTAGTTCTGTTCTGGATAAGACTGAACAATACAGGGAAGTTTGTGCTAAGGCTGTAAGTACCCTGATATAGAGGAAGGGCACTTCACCCGAGCCTTTGATGACTTGGGGGAGGGAGAAGGCTTGGAGGGCTTCCTGAACGTAACATCTAAGCCAGAACTTCAGGGAGAGTAGGAGAGACAGTCCTAGTGGAGACAGAACCCATGGTAGATCTGCTGGAGATAGGTTTGCTGAGTGACAGAGGGAACTTTTTTAACAGCAGTCGTTTGATTTGTTTTGTTGTTTATTCCAATATTTTATTTGGAAAAATTTCAAATTTACACCAAAGTTGAAAGAATTACGCAGTGATCATCTGTATACCCACAACATGGATTCTGCAATTAACAGATTGCTACTGTACTTGCCTTATCACATATCTGTAAGACATCCATTAACCCATCTTACATTTTAAAGGATTTCAAAATAAATTGTAGACATCAGGACACTTTGCTAAATACTTCATTGACTAGTGTTCCATGGTGGTTTAGGTGGGGTTTTTTTTGTTTTTTGGATTTGTTTGTTTTTTTGTTTTTTGTCTTCTCGTTTATTGTTTTGACTCAACATGACTCAAAGGATTTCACATCCCTCATATAAAATTCCCATAGGCAGGGGTGCTGGGCTTCTAGTGTAAGGGAGTACGAGTTCCTACTCCACTCTTCTGCCCTCTGTGCACCCCACTTGGCAAGGAGGGATGTCCTATGGGAGCATCACAGACTTAGTGCTAAGCCTTCTTGGGTTACACAACCACCGCTCCGGCCACAAAGAGTTAAAGACACCGAAGTATCCCAGAAATCAGTTTGGGACTGAGAGTTTAGGGTGTTCAGAGGGAAGGGAATACCTCATAGAGAAGGTGAATTTTGAGCCAGGCTTTGAAGGATGAGGAAGAGTTAGGCAGACAGTGTCTGCAGGTGCCACACACTCCCCCATCTCTTCGGAATAAGCAACAGAGCAGGACTTCCCGTTCACTAGAGAAGGCTCGAGGCCTCCGCCCAGCCCTACTGTTTCTGATGGTGCAGAGCCTCATTCTAGCTAGTCCCACCTACTTCACCCCATGGGTTATCTAGAGCAGGACATTTGGCAATGCCAAGCTGCCCCGTAGCTTCCTGATTGCCTCAGACCTTTGAATGGAGCCTCTGTCTGCCCTTAGTGGTTTGGACTATACCCACAGTGAGAATGAGGAGCTTCCTGTTAGGATGCCTTAACCCTCAGACTGCTGTGGAATCAAATCGGAACACCTCAGTGTGGCACTGCACCCTTTAAATCCCCCATAGTTCCACACACTACCCTGCTCGTGCTCATCTCTGTGTGGAGAGTGTTTCTGCTCACAGGTGAAGCCATTTGTCCTCCAGGATCCTGATCAAATGTTTCTTCTCCTGTGAAACCTGTGTCTCCCCACCCACAGCAGAACTCCGTGCTTTCTCCTCAGGATTCCCTGGAACCCTGTTGTCACATTTAGTCACACGTTGTCATAGCTGGTTGTGCATGAGTCTGTCTGCCCACTCCCTGCCTGGGCTCAGGAGGACAGAGGCCCTGTCTCATTCATCTTGTGCCCCAGCACGTCTTACTGTAGACCAGAGAGTGGGTGTCCGTTCGTGGGTGTTGAGTGAGCTGGTTCTCAATGAGGTGAGATCTTCTGTTTCCCTGTATCCCTTGGACAGCTTCCAGGTCTTGTGATAATAATTTCTCTGAGGGGGAAATGAGTAATCTGGGACTCTATTACAAATGGAGGGGAGGGGAGCACACTGGTTTAAAAAGGTTAATGGCACCCTTGGAAGTGGCTTTGTAAACTGAGGAGGAAGTGGTTTGTTTTTTTCAAGGTGCACCAAATACTTAATGAGTCTACTGCCTGCCACGATCTGGGGGGCATAGTGAACTGCTCCCAGTCTTTATTTTATTTTTTTTTTTTTAATGTGGGTAGCTCCCTGGCTGGGAATCGAACCCAGGCCGCAGCGCTGACAGCAGCGAAGCCTTAAGCCACTACACCACCAGGGAACTCTGCTCCCAGTCTTTAAACAGACCATTGGAGTAGAATGTGCCGAGGACCAGGCCAAGGGTAAAGAGAGTAGGAAGCACAAGTGTGCTGGAGGGATGTTTGAGCTGTCTTCCATGGGTCAGGCAAGCCAAGCAATGACAAATAAGGGCCTTAGAAGTCAGTGAGGCAAAAGCTGACAGCGCAGTCCTGACATTAACGCAGGCAAAGGCACGGGCATGAGAGAGCCAAGTCACGTGCTCCAGGACCAAAGAGGTTAACACAGACAAGAAAGTGGAGTATTGCGAGGGTGGGGCAGGAAATGGAATAAGTAAATGGCAGCCAGATGGTAAAGAACCTTGTATTGTTGCCTTCTTGACAGGAGTCAGTGGTCTTAGGGTCCAACATGGGTCCAGGAAGGACACATCACACCAGATTTGTCTTATTTTCTTTGTGGATAGGGTGACTAGGCTGTCAGATGAAAGGAAGCCGTGTCTCAGGTACATGGTGGGTAGTGTGGTGGGCCAGTTCAGGACTTCATAGCTGCTTTACTGTCCTGTCACAGTCCTATGTGGTATTAGTGCCCAAAATGGTACCCGTCTGGGCAATGGTTCCCTGCAGCATCTCCCAGCCCTGTCTGGTGAAATGTTTTTATCAGTGACTTGGATGAGAATACTGATGGCATGTGGGCCAAGTGTGCAAAGAACAGGAAGGAGAGAGGTATCGGAAAGACAGTGGATGATAAGACCCAGAAAGACCCACCATGCCGAAACTTCATAACAAGAGTCCAAACTGGAGTAGAGTGTGTTACATGGTAATGAGTAACCTGTCGCAGGGTGCATTCCAGTCTTGACAGACACAGATAGAAATGATTTAAGTGTCTGATGATAGGTTGGACTAGACCAAGAGTTGGCTGACTTCAGTAAAGGGTCAGAGAGTAAACATTGCAGACTTTCCAGGCCTTAACATTCCCTGGTGAATGTTAAGTCTGCCTCACGTGAAAGCAGCCAGAGACCGTAAGCTACAGAAAGGGTTTGGCTTTGTACCAATCAAGTTTTGTTTGCAAAGACGGGCATCTGCCTAGGCACGGCCCACAGGCTGTGGTTTGCCAACCCTTGGATTAAGGAGTGGTTTCCAAACATCTAACACTACCTGTCAGTCACCAGGTTTTCATAGTGAAATAAAAATAGGGATAATGTAATGAGTTTTGGATCACACTAAATGTATTCTCTTTAAATGATCATCCTGAATTTTGAGATTCCTGCTTTTTTGTTGCTAATGTGTCTTTTTCTTTATAAGATGAGGGTTACAGTAGATGGCAGTTTTCAAATTGTCCTTTGCTCTTTATTAATAGCTTTAATAAAAACTAGTCCGCAGGTTTCCTTTCTGAGATGTGATATGCCTGGGAAATGTGGGTGCGTGGGCATCACCAGCCCAGGAGCCCGCGACGGTGTGAGTGACCTGCAGTCTCACGCCCATGCTCTGTCTCTCTCCTTGCCTTTCTCCCTGGCCTGCTGACAGCCGTGGTTGGGGCCGGAATCGGAGGCTCTGCCGTGACCCATTTCCTCCAGCAGCACTTCGGCCCCCAGGTACAGATTGATGTGTTCGAGAAGGGGATGGTGGGTGGCCGCCTGGCCACCATCTCGGTCAATAAGCAGCACTACGAGAGCGGCGCCGCGTCCTTCCACTCCCTGAGCCTGCACTTGCAGGACTTCGTCAAGCACCTGGGTGAGTGTACTGTCCTGACACCCCATCATCCAGCCCCCAGGGCTGGCGGCAGCCATCAGGCCTTGCCGACATTGCCGCCCCTCCACCCCGCCATAGTCAAGGCCAGAAGGTCATGTAACCCAATCTCCTCATATCACAAATGGAGCCACTGAGATCAGAGAGGGGAAGGAACTTTCCTGAGGTTACACAGTGAGTTAGTGGCAGAGCCAGGATTAGAACTCAGGTTTGACTCCCAGGCCAGTTTCTTTCCCATTCAATTTGCTGCCTCTTAATAATCACAATTGTAATGGCTTCACATGCTGTGTGTTTACCTGGCATCCTTGTAGGTGATATGTAGATATTACCTCTAATCCTGCGAGATAGGGAGTTATATTTCCTTCTGGGGAAATTGAGACTCAGAAAATAGGTAATACACCTCAGCTAGGTCATGCAGCTAATGAGTGAGAGGGTTGGGATTCAACTCTAGCAGCATTTATCGAAACCACAAATATGTGTGCTGTTTGACACAGAAATTCCACTTCTCAGAAGTGAGCTTGCCGGTGTATTTGCACATGTGCAAAGTGGCATACACACAAGGTTACTCATTATAGCATTGTTTGTAATAGCAAAAGGTTGAAACTATCCTACCTGCCCACCGACTGGGATCTGAGATTAAATGAGTTATTGTTTAACAACACGGACTGTTCAGCCCAGGTGTGGAGCAATCTCCAAGACACAGCATGTCAGTACGGTGCAGCACAGTGCATGGTATGTCGGGGTGGGGCAGAAATAGCTCATAGAGATATACACATTCATGAGTGTTCATACAGAATGTCCGTGGAAGGACACTGAAGGAAGGAGCTTACTGGTTGCTTCTGGCTAGAGGAATTTAGTGGCTCAGGGACGGGAATGGGCGAAAGAAACAACCAATGACTTGGGACAGATCCCATAACCTCTAAGCCCTGGTTTCCACACCTTAGAGGATGTGGACACTTGTCCGGCCTCTTCCCAGGCTGTGAGAGGACGGAGTGAGATACACAAGTCCTAGTGCTCTGTAAGTTGTAGCGTGTGGATGGCTCCAAGGAGTTGTGATTCTTTCCATGTGGTCCTGGTGCCCAGGGCTGCCGTCCCAGAGCAGGCCCTGCAGCTGCCCAGCCTGGGACATTCTGGGATGACATCTGACATTTCCCTCACTTACGGCTGAGTGGATCCCTGTTGAAAAAAATGTAAAATGGTACATTATTTTAACTTCCACCTCTTTATTGATTAGCCAGGCCAGACATTCCCCCAGTACATTTGTTTACTGTTTTAAACAGGCAGCACAAATGAACAAACCACAGTGTTCATATTCCCTTCAATGGAGCCAGTCCATTTGCATCCTTCAGGAAGGCCCTGAATTTTGGCTTCAGATACCTAAGTCTCCTGTGGGGGCTTCCAAAGGGGACCTAAGGGACTCCTTGTCTCCTCAGGGCTGAAACACCGGCGAGAAGTGGTGGGCAGGAGCGCCATCTTCGGCGGAGAGAATTTCGTGCTGGAGGAGACGGACTGGTACCTGCTGAACCTCTTCCGCCTCTGGTGGCATTATGGCATCAGCTTCCTGAGACTGCAGATGTGGGTGGAGGAGGTCATGGAGAAGTTCATGAGGTAGGGCCAGGCGGAGCTGTGGGGTTTCCAGAGGGAGAGAGAAAAAGAGGTGGGGAAGGAACCAGCTTGACTGTAAATGGTCGAAAAGGAAACGTTCTTGCTGGGTGTGAGAAGCAGGTCCCGAGCAAGCCCCCAGCATGGGGAAGGTACTGACTTTGGTGTAGGCATGGTCTGATTGTCACACCAGCATTCTCTTTCCCTCTGCTAAACTAAGCGTGAGTTGTAAACTCAGGCATTTAAAAGGGCTGACCTGGGATATGCAGCATCCGGGCTGGAGAGAAGGGTAGGCAGTGGGGCACCCTGAAGAGCAAGGGAGGCCACATCAGAAGGGGACAGCCAGTACTGTGCTAGAGCCAACAGTGGCTGTGTGGGACTGCCAACTTCCTGTGGCTAGATCTTCCCGGTTTTTCAGAATAAGCTGGAAATCCAGAGTTACGTGTAAAATCTCCCAGTTTTTCGATGTATGCAACCAACTCATAAGCCACATGAAACACATCCGTGGGCCACATGCAGCCTGTGAGCCCCCCGTTAACAAACTCTGCTGTCCCCCAGTTTTCTCATGTAGAACAAACACCTTCACCCTTCTCTCCTCCTTAGGTCCCAGGCCCCTCCCCACCCTCCAGATAATGACAGGTGGTTTGCTGTCACCCTGTCTCGTTCTCACAGTGCACTTACTTGCCCAGCGGGCCCTCCCACTCTACCCCAGAGTCCCTCCTAAAGGTTCTCCCTGCTTCCTGGCCCAGATGCAGAGGGGTCAGTGTCAGGTACTCAGGCATGGCCTCCAGGTCCCCTTCCTGGTGTCTGGTGCTTTCCACTCCTTCCACTGTCACAGCTAGGCTTTTTATGGCATTTTTCTCCTCGTGTCCTCCAGACAGCCCCCGAAGGTTTCTTTCTAACCCCTCCTGTCTTATATTTTTCTCCCTTGTCAATTGTATTCACACCTACAATGCTGAGTTCTCCCTTTTATGGAAGGTGATTTCTCATTGTCAGCCTGTTTCCACTTATGTTCCAGACCCACATTTCTAACTGCGTTCTGGACACTCCCATCCGGGTGTCTCATGATAACCAAACTCAACATGTTTATACAGCAGTCCGAGCAGCGGCAGCATTTCAAAGGCCAGCACGCCCAGCAGTCCATCAGCAAATGGTTGCAGGCAAATGCAAGTCCTGAGATTGGGAAAGTTGTGGAGAGGGGGACAAGACGTGAGCTCAGGGGGTGTCCTGTTGGATCAAGCTAAAGGAGGGGACAGGCTGGGCTAGCAAAGAGGGTAACGACATTGGCACAAGGCAGCTGCCATCAGGCCCAATGTGGTCCTAGAAGCCAGGACAGAGCCTAAGCTGCTGGAGAGGGGGTTGTGTCAGTTGGGTGGCAGTCTACTGCCTGGCAGTCCTAGCTGGATGAGAAGGGGACTATGCCCTCAGGTGGGGAATGGCTCAGAGGGCTTTTGTAACTGTCATGCCACAGAGCCCCAACGTGAAGCCAGGTCTAGTGGGCTTCCAGATATCTGCCCTTCCCTTCTGCCAGGCCCACCACAGCCAGTGAGCAGGTCAAGGGAGTGTAACCAGCCTCCTCTCCCCACCTCTACGTGGAGAGGAGGGTGGGTCCCTGCTGGGCCTTCCACGTGCAATGACGCAAGAGCGGGTGGTCAGCCCAAAGGCCTTTCTGCACGAGGGCTCCAGCTCCGCATGTCTCCCAGGATCTATAAGTACCAGGCCCACGGTTATGCCTTCTCCGGCGTAGAGGAGCTGCTCTACTCGCTCGGGGAGTCCAGCTTCATCAACATGACCCAGCGCTCTGTGGCTGAGTCCCTGCTCCAGGTGGGCGTCACACAGCGCTTCATCGATGACATTGTCTCCGCCGTCCTGCGAGCCAGCTACGGCCAGTCGGCAACGATGCCCGCCTTTGCTGGTGAGCCTGCGACCCTCGGCCTGCCCACCTGCCCTCCCCTGGCCCATGGTGCCCAGAATGGGCTGGGCTCCCCTAATAAGCTCATATTTACCCAGCTCAGCACAGTTGCCTGAGCTCTTTGTGGCCCCAGCCCCATGTGATCCTGGCATCAGTCCTCCAAGCTGCCAGGATATGGTATTTACCCCTCTTCACAGATGGTGAAAATGAGGCTCAGATCTCAGGTCCAGTGTGTTTCTACCACCCCTGACTGGGTTGGTTTCAGGAATTGCCCTGTGGTGGCCTCTGGGCCCTGGGTGTCCTTCATCTCGATTACTGCAAGCCTCCTACCGGATTCATCCACCCCACTGCACCCCCTCACCCCCTATAGGTTATTCTCAACATAGCTGCTGGATAATCCTGTCAAAACGAGACAGATCATGTAAAGCCTGAGTGTAAAACTCTATAAGGGTTCCTGCTTTTCTTCAAATAAAACCCCAAGTCCCAGTGGCCTGCAAGACCCTGCATGGTCTCGGCCCCCACCCCCTCTCCCACTCACTCACCCCAGTCCAGAGACTCTGGCCTCCTTGCCATGGCTCCAGTATTCCAGGCATGTCCCCCCTTTAGGGCTTTTCTTAGGTCAAGCTCTACCTGGAACATTCTTCCCTTAGACACAGTCATGGTAGACTCCCCGCATCACATCTTTGGATGTTACCTTTTCGTCAAAGCTACCCTGCCTCCCAGTTTTAAATTACCTTCTACCCTTCCTCTCGCCCTCAACAGTCTCAGTCCCCCTACACTACAGGTATCACCTTCTAGCTGACTTAATATTACATTTACTTATTTTTTCTCCTCCCACTAAAATGTATGCTTCCCAAACTCTTGTTTACTGATGTGTCCGAAACACTTAGCACCTGGACCATTGTAAGCACTCAGGCTACTTTTGTTGACTAAGTGAATGAAAAGGTTTATAATTAACAGCCACCTCCCACGTACCCATGATACTGTTCTCTGGCTCTTGGCATGGCTACCTCCTTCCCAGCCTTCAGATCCTGCCAGGTGTCTCCTCAATGGGGCTTCCCCATTCATTCTTTAGTATTTTGTGTGTATCCTTCAAGATGTAATTCGTATACCACACAAGTCACCCATTTAAAGTGTACAATTCAATGGTTTTAAGTCCATTCACAGAGTTGTGCACCTGTCACCACAATTTTAGAACATTTGCATTGCCCCCAGAAGGCACCACATACCTTTAGCCTTCACCTCCCCAGCACCCCCAGCTCTCCAGCCCTAGGCAACCATACATCTGCTCTTGTGTTTCTATGGATTCACCCATTCTGGACAGTCTGTATAAATAGAATCATGCAAGCTGTGGTCTTTTGTAGCTGGCTCTTGCATTGGGCAAAATGTTTTCATTTCATAGCATTGTGAATTTTGTTGTATTTATGTGTGTGCTATCTCTCTGTGCCCATGATTGGGAGGAGTCTTGGCCTGGAAGGGAGGCCCCAGGAGGATGGTGGTGGGGTCTCCATCCCCACTGCCCCGAGGTTCTGAGAACCCACTGGCCACCTTCCGCCTTTGCCCAGGAGCCATGGCACTAGCTGGGGCCCAAGGCATCTTGTGGTCTGTGGAAGGAGGCAACAAGCTGGTTTGTTCCGGTCTGCTGAAGCTCACCAAGGCCAATGTGATCCATGCCACGGTGACCTCTGTGACCCTGCAGCAGACAGGTAAGTGGACAGAACAGGGGGTATGGCCACTCCATTCCTAGACAGTGAACACTTCCATCTCTTCTGTCCGTAAACCTCAGTCTGTGATCGCCTGGGAGGATTCCAAAACACCAGGGGGAAGCCGCAGCTGAGTGACACCAGAGGGCACTGTTGTCCCAATTCAAAGGTCCAAGCCAGAAAGCTGAAATCTGCATTCATCTAGCCCCATTTATTTGACCACTAAAGAATCTGAGCCACAGTCCTCAGCAGAGGCAGAGGCAGAGCCAGAGCTCGGGTCTCCTGACTCCAAGTCCAGTGCTCACCCTGCAGCCACAGCACCGTGGAAGGATGAAGATGTGCCGTCTGGACAGCCCAGCCTCACTCAGTGCCTCACCCTGACTGCTAGAAGCCAAGAAGTAGTTTGATGTGCTCTCTTCTCTCTCCTTCCAGAAGGGAAACCCTTGTACCTGGTGGAGTATGAGAATGAGGTGGGCATTAGCTCCGACTTCTACGACATAGTGGTCATCGCCACGCCCCTGCACCTGGACAACAGCAGCACCATCACCTTCGAAGGCTTCGACCCACCCATTGATGTCACCCAGTACTCTTTTCAGCCCACCGTCGTCTCCTTGGTCCATGGCTACCTCAACTCTTCCTACTTCGGTTTCCCTGACCCTAAGCTTTTCCCCTTCACCAACATCCTTACCACAGATTTCCCCACCTTCTTCTGTGCCCTGGACAATATCTGTCCCGTCAACATCTCAGCCAACTTCCGGCGGAAGCAGCCTCAGGACGCGGCCGTTTGGCGAGTCCAGTCCCCCAAGCCCCTCCTTCGGTCCCAGCTGAAGACCCTCTTCCGCTCCTATTATTCAGTGCAGACAGCTGAGTGGCAGGCCCACCCGGCCCACGGCCCCTGCACCACCCTCCCGCGGTTCGCGCTCCACGACCAGCTTTTCCACCTCAATGCCCTGGAGTGGGTGGCCAGCTCCGTGGAGGTGATGGCTGTAGCCGCCAAGAATGTGGCCCTGTTGGCTTACAACCGCTGGTACCAGGATCTAGACAAAATTGACCAAAAGGATTTGATGCACAAGGTGAAAACTGAACTGTGAGGGCTCCGGGGTGAGCCTGGGAATGTCCATCCGCTGCTAAAAGTGGATCGGCCCACAGAGGCCAAGGCTGCAGAAGCCACTCTCGTCTGCCAAGCCTCCTCCTGAACCCTTGTGCGTCCAGCACCTTCTGCCTCCAGCGGGGTCCAGGTGGCCTGCTCTCTGCTTCTCCATTTTAAGGATTCTCAGAGGGGTCATTTCTTTTTAAGGGGGGAAGTCAGAGAAGGGGAGGAATTTTAAGCCAGTGTATTCATTTTATTTATTTTTTTTAAAGAAGAAATAAAAATCCATCTTCTCCAGCTGCTTCTGACTTGCTTTTTAACCAGGAGGCAGAGATAACTATAGGAGGGAATATAAGATAGAGAACTTTGAATCTAATTTCACATACTCCCAAAATGTATGTGAAACGACACCAACCATGAAATGTGTAGCCAAATAAAGTAGAAGGGAAGTTCAGAAAACATAAGTAATGGTAATAGCTCCTATTTACTGGGAGCCTGCTAAATGTGAGGTACCTAGTTAAGAACTTGTAAGCCTCTCAACACCACATGGTGAGGGAGATGACTGGTAGGACCCAAGGAAGAGATGGTTCCCCAGCAGAGCTGTCAGAATAGCTCCAAGCTTCCTGGCAACAAGTACAAAAAGGGGAACATACCAGGCCATTGGCAGAGGAAAGATTTTCCTTGGAACCTGGAGGAATTGATCCTTCTGTCCATTATGCAAGGGTTGAGGAGTAGATCTGTCTCCCAAAGGCATCAGTTCCCAGATGGTAGAAGGCATAGCTCACCCCCATTCACTCCGGCAGAGTAAAGGAAGCAAAGACGGTGTTGGGATAGAGTTTTCCAGAGGTTAACCTCATTTAGATGCCCACGTCCCATCCAGACGTGCTAAATCCGGCTCTGGGGTTGGGTCCAGGAAGACACAGCATTGCCAAATGATACTGATACAGTGACCTTCCTAACAGGAACAACCCCAGAAGTCATTCAGCTAATTCCCCACCCCACCCCCCTTTTTTTTCCAGAAGTGGAGATAAAAGCCCAGGGTCTCTTGGTGAGTTCATAGAATAGAGCTTAAATCTGCAGCTTCATAAAATTAATTGAATTCAGCATGGGGCAAAGTACCCTTCAAGTAGGAGGAGGCCGAAATTGGCTTTGAAGTTGTTTCTACCATTCCGAGGTGATGGTCGTGGCCGTGAAAGAGATGGTGCCTTTGAAGTGCAAGAAGCATGTACTTGTTGGTTAATAGCAGAATTACGAAGCTGACACATCGGTAAGAATGTTTTCAGTTGAGGTAGTAGAAAACCAAACTCAGAAGGGCTTCAGCAATAAAAGGTTTTATTGGTTATCATAAAAGGCACAGGGCACTGTGCAATGCCAGCGCCATTACTTCTCATAGTCAAGGATGGCTTCCAACAGCTCCCAGGGTGAGAGGTTTCTCCCACGACCCCTGAACCAAAGTCTGGGCTCAGGGCCAGTTGGGTCCCTGCTTAACCAATTCCTGTGGCCAAGTGAATGCCACATGCCTACTGGCTTAGGACATAGCTACTGGACCAGAGATGAAATTAAGCTGATTGGCTGAGAACAATCAGGCTCCACCCCTGGAGCGGGGGTGTGGGGGTCTCATCTAAACTACTAGGTCAGGGGTGGAGAGGGGTTGGAGAGAGGCACAATGTCAACCACATCAGAATGGGGCTGTGCCCTCCCCCTCCTCTCAAGTCCAGTGAAATCAGTGTGTCATGGCATATTTTCATGGTCTGTGTTTGAAATGAAGGTGCTATAGGCTGACATGATGTAACTGATGATCATTGATATTGGGCCAGAAGACCAAGACCAATACCAGCTTTGTCCCTGATAACCACCCCTCCTTTGCATCCCTAAGGATGTGCACAGAAGAGGCAAACCAAGGCAGTTAGACTTGATCCCCAGTCCTTGGCTGGGGCTCTGGCTCAAGGCTCCAGCCTGACTGCAGTGGAGCTTCCTGCTTCTTCAAAAACTTCTTTTATCTGGGTAGGCAGGCCTGAACAGCTCAGATCCAAACTGAGCCAAAATGCCCACACTGCCTGCTTCTCCAAGTCCAAACCTGAGAGCAGGATCTCACCACTTCCCCACCACCCCCCTCCAAGAAAAGGCCACATTCCTGAAGGCAGCAGAGGGGAGCATGGGAACCAGCAGGAAGCCTTTGCCCCCAGGCCAGGACAGAGGGCCCCAAGGGCCCAAGGCCCTCTGGGAGGAGAGAGAGCTGCAAAGACAGCCCTATAATCTGCCAAAGCAAACAAGAAAGAGGCACACTTGTCCTCCGCCGTCCTGGGGACAGTGTGGTACACGTTTAGAACTCCTCGCAGGAGCTCCACCCCAAGAGCAGGTGACTCAAGCAAGATTTCAACACTTTGGGAGAAGGGGGCTGTGGAGGGTAGAGTTGGGGGTGGGTGAGGAACGATGGGGAGGGAAGAATACCTTACTCCTGACCCACCTTTGAAGAAGCCACAGAGGGAGCTGGGGCAGATCTTGGGCTCCCCCTAGAGGCCTTTGTGCATGAATGCATGTATTCATTCATTCGCCAAGCCCTGCACCCCCTTTTTTGCACCTGACACTGTGCTAGGTGCTAGGGATGCAGCACTGAAGGAGGCTAGTGAGGACCCTATTCTTATAGAATGTCACCAGACTGGAAAACATGAAACCCATTTAAACTCAGAACAAAGGAAGTAAGGGGCACAGTGTAGACCCAGCTCTTCTAAGGCCCTGAGCTTTCTGCTGCTGCCTTTGGACCAGGGGCCTGGGGAGGGCCAGCTGCCAGCCCAGGCTCACAAGACCAAGCTCCTGAGTCACAGAATGGTTAGCACTGCAAAAGACCCTGGAGAGCCCTAGATCCCATCTGCTGGTTTCACAGAAGAGAAAACTGAAGCCCAGAAAGAGGAAACAGCAGCATTTCTATAAAACTAATCAACTAACTGGCATTATTGAATATCTCTGTGTGTCTGAGGTTCTGATAGGAGTAGGATAGCCTATCCCACCACATGAGGCATTTCCCTGTCCCATCCCTATGCCCCAGGGCACCCGGGATCTCCTCCTAGAACTAGAGCAATCCCCTTGCAGCTTGAACCCACAAAAAGGCCTAATAGGCTGAGTCCCTTGTGTGGGGCTGGAGGCCAGGCTCTGAGGGCCTCAGAGACAAGCAACCCCAAAGGAGGAGGAGCGGCTGCTGAAGGCATCAGCTTGGGCTGGCACAAATCTATTTTCCATGTATCTGGAACCAGGCCGAAGCTTCCTGGGGTAATTTTAACCAGTATCCACTCTAGAACAATACCAAAAAAGGTAAGTTACTTACCACCCCAGACAGACACATACCTAACCAGTGCCCTTTCATGAATTAGACCCGTAAAACATTCAGAGCTAAAGCTGCTTTAGGCACTGAAGTTAGAGCAGCCAAGTTATACTGGCTGTTGGAATTAACTCTATAGATATTAACTCTAAAGTGACAGCTATTCTTACCCTCACAAAACAGCCTGAGCCCCTCAGCTGTCCTGGGGGAGGAAAGATATTTTTAGACCTGAGAGCAGCTGATTTAGGATTTGTGGCAGGGGATAGGAGGGCAGGGGGAGGATTAAATTGCAAGGGGCTGATGGAGGCAGGGAAGTTAGCATCCAGGGGGGCCAGAGTCAGGGGCTTTACGGACAAGTCAGTCCATGCTGCCCTTTTGATCAGCAAAGTGTCCAGATATAAGCCGGGGGTTCTTGAAGTGTGGTTTCCAGACCACCAGCAGCAGCCCCTGGGAAGCACTGCCCCCACCTCGAACCTGCCTAATCCGAACCACTGCATGGGGGCCTAACAATGTGTGCTTTAATGAGCCCTCTGGATGATTCTGGTGCGAACTAAAGTTTGAGAACCACTGATAACAGCAAATAATCTAACCAGATTCCCTTGTGGATAAGGCTGGATGAAAGAATGATCTATGTTGCTGCTTCTCAGCTCTTGAGTGTTTGTTCAAAGCCAGGGATCCCCAGCCCAGAAAAATGCTTTCCCACGTGAAAATTTCAGGAGCTCACTGGCCCAGGTTAAAACTCCCTGCTCTTTGGCAACCCAGCGGCTCCTCCGTGGGTCTAAGGCTGACCTGCAGAGAATCTCAGAATTGAAAGAGATCTTACAGATCATCTATTCAACTCAGAGCAAGGATCTGCTCCACAATATCCTTAAGCGGCTCAACCTTCACTGGACCCTTCTAGAGACAGAGAGCTCACTGCTTCCAAAGAGCTTATTTGCAGTGGTCTTTGACTTCACTGGGGAGAGTTACAGCTTGGTCACTCCTATATAGGCTTATGGGTAAAATAAGGCTCCCAAACCCAAATTAAAGCAAGTATGGGACTGTCCTAAACAGCAGAAATGAATACAGTATTTTTTTAAATAACCTATCTCAGTGTTGGAGAACAGCGTGATGGAAAATCCTCCTTTATACGGATCTGAAATCCCCCTCCCAGAAACCGCGCCTCCCCCCACTCTGGTTTTGGCTTTGGAGCCACAAGGACCAAACCCAGGGTCTTGCTTTAGGAAGGACAGCGTTTACTTTGCATTGGCCTTGCGTGGCATGGGCGTGCAGGGAGGGCCGTCTCGGGCCGCCGGCCGGCTCTAGGCCCGGGCGGCTCAGAAGATGCAGGTGCAGCCGACCGCTATGGTCTCCATGACGGCGCGCTGGCGGCAGGGCCCGGCGCGCGGCGGCAGCGGGCAGAGGCGGCGGCGCACGGGCACCTGGCTGAACACCGGCACGCTCACCATGCTGCGGTCCTCCTGCATGGTGAAGGGGTTCACGCAGCCCAGACACAGGCACCGCGCCTCCGGCAGGTCCGCAGGGATGCGGCTGGGGTCGTGGTTGATGCTGCGGGAAAGCAGGAGAGAACAACGCAGGGCGGAAGGTGGTCGGCAAAGAGCCGATGGGCGCCCACGCTCCGCGCCCCTGCTTCTCCTCACCCGGTTTTCATTGCTACAGCAACACTGCGCTATGTGTGGGGAAGGACAGCGATCAGCGCCGTGCTGTAGGGGAGAAAACGGACCTTGGAAGGCAGGTCAGGCGCCCCAAGGTTACTCAGATTCAAGGTCACCGGCCGGTCACCCGGTTTTCTTCTTTCATCCAGCAAGATGCCCATCCTAGTACTAGAGGGTGCTGTGAGGTCGCAAAGAAGCTGCAGGCCCTCTGTCTTCGCCGCCCCTCCCCCTTGTTTACGGTTTGAGAAACTAAATCCACACGAAATAATATGCAAGCCCATTGAGGCCTGATCCCCACTGGAAGAGGAGCCAGGCGGCCTGGGGTCTGTCTTGACTTAGTTTCTGTTCATGTAAAGAATACTTTCCGGGAGTTCCCTGGTGGTGTAGTGGCTTAAGGCTTCGGTGCTGGTACTGTCAACGCTGTGACCTGGGTTCGATTCCCAGCCAGGGAAATACCCACATACCAAAAAGAAAAAAAAAGAAAAAAGAATACTTTTCACATGCCACCATGTGAGTGAGTCTGTCCTTGACATTGGGTTTTCACTGATGGACAGCACAGCCGAGCTCCTTCCTAGAGCTGGGAGTATAAGGACTTGCTGTGTGACGCTTTACTGAGCCTCAGTTTTCTCATCTGTTAAATGGGGGTGGGGGAGTGGCGTGAACTTGACTTATGGACCTGCAGCATCAGCACCACCTGGGAGCTTGTTAGAAATGTGGAATCTCGTCCCTCCCCCAGCCTCCTGAATTAGAACCTGTGTTTTTATAAGATCACCCAGAAAGTCAAGAATGCAGTCAAGTGAGAAGCCCAGCTTTGGAGAATCTTTATGGACCCTTCCAACTGCCACATTCCAGATAGGGTAGCCACTAGCAACATGTGGCTATTTAAATTTAAGTTAATCAAAATTAGCTCCTGGGTTGCACTAACAACATTTCAGGTGCTCAGTAGGCACGTGAGGCTAATGGCTACCATGCTGGACTTTACATCATCACAGAAAGTTCTATTAAACATGCTATTCTAGAGCCTCGGGATATAAGTTGTGTGGCTAAGACATCTTCGGCCTGGGTTTGTGAGTGAACACCTTTCAGAGTTAGTTTATTTCTTCCTTATTCATTCAACACATATACATGTGGTGCCTTCTGTGTGCCAGGTCTGCGCTAGGAAGTGGAGCTGCCACCAAGGAAAGGCACCACCCCGGTCACCTGGCAGCAGCAGGTTGTGACTCCCAAACCTGTCTGTGCATCCTAATCATGTGGGGATGGGCCTCAGACCTGAAGGTTTTCATCGGGTGGGCATGAGAATCCTTATCAGCGGTTCTCAACCTGTGGGTCGCGACCTCTTTGGGGGTCAAATGACCCTTTCACAGGGGTCACCTAAGACCATCGGAAAACACATATCAGATATTTACATGACGATTCATAACAGCAGCAACATGACAGTTATGAAGTAGCAATGAAAATAACTTTACGGGGGTCCCCACACCATGAGGAACTGTATTAAAGGGTCGCGGCATTAGGAAGGTTGGGAACCACTGCTTTAGATGGTTCTGGAGGTTTTGATTGGGTGGGCATGAGAATCCTTAGATGGTTCTGATACAAGTTTTGGGAGGGTCCTCGTCTGGCATGAGGCAGATATGGACTCAGCTGACTCAGTGCTGCCTGCTTGTGCTGTAACTGAGAGGTGTGTACCAGGCACCCCAAGCTGAAGGAAGTCCCATTCAGGGAAGGCCTTGCAGGTGCTTCAGTGGAGAAAAATAACAGCAGTTCTCTAAATGGATGTGTCATTCAATAACAAGCCTATGAAGGAGGTATGTCACCTCCATTTACAGTTGAGAAAACTGAGGCTCAGAGAGGCTAAGCAACTTGCCCAAAGTCACACAGCAAGTAAAAAACAGAGCCAGGATTCAAACCCAGACATTCAGGCCTCTGCATCCAAGGTCTTAACTGTTACAATGACAGGGACAGTGAGTGAGGTGTCCCCACACCCACAGCACACAGCTTGCCCATGGCTGCCCAGCCCGGCCTACCTGTAGCCCCAGGGTGACAGGCTCCTCTTGTTGGACAGCCATAGCTGCAGGTTGACCTCGCACTTCCTCCTTGCTGGCTCAGAGCTGTTCCTCAGCTGGGCCACCATCTCCCCAAGGTTCCGCTCATATTCCTCCATGCGAGCATATGGCTTCACTCGCGAGACCAGGTCCAGCGGCACCTGGTGAGGCCCAGGGGCCAGGGGCCCAGGCCGCCCTTGCCCCTTCCTCTTGCTTTTGGGGTTCCTGGGCTGGCCCAGCCCCAGGAAGATGGAGATGGTGAGAAGAAACAGCTGGGAAGAAAGGCCACAGGTCAGAGGTGAAAGAGCCAGGTCCCCCCCCACACACATGTGTACCAACACTCGTATGCACTCGTCACTAGATCCTGTCTGCTGAACCTCTTAAAAATCTCCCCACCCATCCACTTTTCTCTCTCTGCACCACCATCCTCACTTCTTTAGACAGCTCAACAGCCTCCTACCTGGTCTCCTAGGTTCGCCCCCTCTCCCCACCCCCCTTCCTTCCTCCACACCAGGGCTAAGAACAGCTGTTTGAAATGCAAACCTGATGCTGGGCCTGAGCTCTCCCTCCTCATATGTCTCCCGGTATCCTCTCTGCTACCCATACTCCAGCCTTGGCCTTCCCCTCACCACTCCTTCCTGCCCCAGGGACTTTGAACAGGCTGCCACCTGCAGAGTCTTTCCTGCCTCTCCTCACCTCAACACCTCTCACTCCTCCTGCGTCACTTCCACATGCCTTAGTGGACCACATGCCTACTGTGTGACTACCGTCTTACAGCTCATATGTGTGATTCATTTATACGTCCGTCCCCCACCAAGCACAGACTCCCTGAAGGCAGGCATTGTGTCAGTTCCCACACAGTGTCCTGCGCCCCCGTGTCTGAGGGAATGCGTGGCCATTGCCATCCCTGCCCTCCGTCTTATAGTCTGGGAGAAAGAGCAGATGACACAAAAACAAGCACCTAATCTCAGCAGAGACAAGAGCAATGATGAGACCGCTCAGCGTATTGTTAGAGAAGAGCAGGGCCACCCTCTTAGCCAGGTGACAGTGAGAGGTCTCTCAAAGCCTTCCCGGGGAACAGGCGTGTCAGGTGAGGTTTGAAGGAGAAGAGGGAGGCGGGTGTGGGCAGAGGGAGTCTGGACATCTTTCGGGGAGAGGGAACAGTGTGAGTGGGCGTTTGAGTTGGTCAGGAGCTTTGCTGGAAGAAAACGGGGGGGGGGGGGGGG